>BMAW01037467.1:105424-182813 GCA_019974015.1 Nephila pilipes
TTAAACAAAAAACCAAACGATATGAAAATCTTTTGCGATACGATACATACTCCCACCTTGCAAAGTGAAAGGTTACAATAGAACTTTGCAACTAAATTCTAAAATAAATCGAATTTCAAATATGCAATACAGATATAAAACATTAAGTTTCTCTTGCAATTTGTAAAAGTCAAAAAATATGTTCATGAGTTCACAAGTCTAATTTGCGAGGAATTCTTACTGTTCTTCCCAATCTAGTTTTTGTATGGTGTATCACCTTAGAATCATCAGTGTCCTCAACAGGAGAGTCTGGAATATCCTTAGTAGGTAAGCCAGGAGTATTCTCAGCAAGTTCTCCGATTTCTCCTGAAGCTTTCAAAACATCAATCTCAGTTTTAGCAGACATTTCCAAAGGATAAAGTCTTTGGAAAGGGCGTATCTTCTCACCGTTAGAGGTTTTAATTCTTGCAACTCTAGGAACACCATCTCTTCCAGGATAAACTTCCAAGATAATACCAAGAGGCCAGTCAATGCGGCGGACATTGTCATGCCCAATGAGCACAACATCTCCCACCTCTAAAACACCACTTTTCCTTATCCCCTTGTGTACTAGAAGAGCAAGATATTCATTTCTAAACCTTTGTCTAAGATCGTCACGTAATTTCTGCAAATATTTGATGCGTTTTATCAACGAAGTTCGATCCACTTTATCTAGATCTGGAGTTTCATTGTTGCTATTTCCGTGAATAAACATTGCTGGAGTCAAAGGTATTAATTCATTTGGATCATCTTGTAGATAAGTCAATGGCCTAGCATTGATTTTGACTCACTGTCACACAAGATAGTTAAGAGCTCTTCATAATTTAAAATAGACTTCCCCAAAACTCGTCGAAGTAGCTCTTTTAGCATTCTTACAATACGCTCCCACCATCCACCCCACCATGCCGCTGTGGGTGGTATAAATTTCCAAGTGATTTTCTGAGAAGTTGAATATACAGCAATTTTACTCCAATCTAATGCTCTCAAGGCATTATTTGCTCCAACAAAATTAGTACCATTGTCACTATAAATTACTGAAATCCTGCCTCTTCTGGCAATGAATCGTCTTAAGGCTTGAATGAAAGTATCTGTAGTGAGAGACTGAACTAATTCAAAATGAACTGCTCTGTAGACAGCACAAGTAAATAAAACAACCCATGCCTTTTCTTTCGACTTAAGGTATAGAGGACCGGCATAATCTATACCCGTTACCTCAAATATTTTTGTCTGAGTAACTCGCTCTCTAGGCAGTGGTGCGAAAGGTACCTCAACATGTTTAGCTTTATAACGCTTGCACGTCACACATTCATTAAGAACCTGCTTGACTAACTTTTTAGCTTTAATTATCCAAAAATTTTCTCTAAGCCTGGCAAGTAGTATATAAGAACCTGCATGCATTGCCTTTTTATGTTCTTCTCGAATTAACTTCACTACAACATCATTGGCAGGCAATAAAACTGGAAATTTAAAATCTTCCTTCTCATCACTGTCCACTAATTTGGTTCTTATTCTGAGAAGTCCTTCTTCATCTTTAAAGGCTTGCATTTTAGCAAGAAATTTCTCATCTTGAAAAGACCTTAACTGCATGGACTTAAAAACCAAATTTTCTGCTTTCTTAAACTCTTCATAGACTAAATTACCTCTTAACTTGTTTACATTTGAAATGTTATGAATAAACCGAAGAATCCATGCCACTACTCTGACGTTCCTACTGTAGGTGGAAAAATAATCGCTCATAATATCTGCTGTTTGAATATTTACCATACAGGATACTACAGTTCTTTTTCTCTCTTTGTTCACTTCTTCATCATTGACATCTACTACTGCACCGTTACTTGGCCATTCATTAGGCGAAAGATACAACCAGCTGGGGCCTTCCCACCATTTTGAACTGTATAGTTGCTTCGCTGAACACCCTCTGCTAGGACGATCTGCAGGATTCAAAGATCCAGGTACATGTCTCCAGGATTTGACTGAGGTCAGCTGTCGAATTTCTTGAATACGGTTATGAACAAATATACTCCAAGATTCTTCTCTCTTTAGCCAAGCCAGTACTGTGGTTGAGTCAGTCCAGAAATAAACGTTGTCCGTGTGAAATTCTTTCAAGAGAGTAGAGGAAAGGCGAGCCGATATAGTAGCACCAAGAAGCTCTAACCTTGCCATCGTTGTTTCCTTTTTCCCACAAGGGGCAATCCTAACTTTACTTTGTACTAGTTGAATATGTACGGCCCTTCCAGTATCCACTCGTAGGAATGCAACAGTAGAATAGGCAAATTTGCTTGCGTCACTAAATAAATGCAACGAAATGTGTTCAAATCCATTATCACAGTGTAACCATCTTTGTATTTTTACTTGCTTCAAATATTGAAGCTCACTCAGCCATTTTAGGAAATCTTTACGTGTTTTGGGATCAACTTCTTCATCCCAATCAATTTTAGATTTCCATAAATTTTGTAACAAGAGTTTTGGTTGCAACAACACTGGATTAGTGATGCCCAATGGGTCAAAGACTTTGTGTGAAGCAGAAAGAATATTTCTTTTTGTGATTTTTTCTTTTATTTCTCCCAAATCGGAAATATCTATTGAAAGAGTATCATATTGTCTGTCCCAAATCATGCCTAAGATGTTTGTAGGATTTAGTATGGGAACAATTGGGTTAGAGTGCTCCCACCCTCGTAAATCAAATTTCTTTTCAGCCATGATTTCAGTGGCTACTTTAATGAATTGTTTTAGCTCTGACAGGTTTTCTAGGCTAGTCAAACAATTGTCTACATAGAAACTGTTCATTAATTTTTGTATAATAACAACAGGGTATCTTCCACTTCCTTGATTGGTTTCTTCTAATTTTTTGTTCAAAAGGTATTGGATTGTTGACCCAAGCAAGAAAGGACTACAGGAAACACCAAATACGACTCGGCGATGACGATAATGTACTAATTCTCCTTCTTTACTGAACCACAAAAATCGTAGGAAATTTCTGTCCTTTTTACAGATGCTTATCTGCAGGAAGGCTTTTCTTATATCAGCTGTTACGCCATATTTATACATTCGAAACCTTGTTATTATAGAAGGGATTAATTCAATCAAATTTAATCCCTTTTCCACACAATCATTCAGACTGACCGTTCCTTTTCGTTTAGACGAAGCATTAAAGACAGGTCTAATCTTTGTAGTGCTGTTTTCCTTTACTACATGTCGATGGGGCAAGTAGTGACAAGGAGACTTGATTTCTTCTTTAGGAACCTCTTCGATTATGCCTTCGTGTTCCCATTCCTTAAAGATCTCCCCGTATTCTTTAAATAAATTTTCCCGTTTGAGATTATGGGTTGTCATTTGCAACCCTTTTCTTGCCAAATCAAAATTATCTGGCAAAGGCAAATGTCCATCAAGCCACGGTAGGCAGACAAGAAATCTTCCATCTTCATCGACCGAGACAGTCCTTAAAAAATATTCCATCGAAGCATTATGACGTTCCTCATTAGTTTTTTGTTCTGAAGGATCAAGAATCCCTAAGGCATCTAATCTCCATAACTGAGAGATATCCATTTCTTTTACAAAAAGGGAGGTTATAAGCATAGTACTATGTGAAGATATATCACTCTCAGGAACTTTACCTGATAGTGTCCAACCCAGTAATGTTTCCATGGCAATCAACCCACAGGATAAAACTTTACGCTGGCCAGTCATGAGCTTCCCGATTACATCAGATCCAAGAAGCACTTGAACAGGTTGTGCTTCCTCACCTACATCCGACAACCTGATCTTCATTTCACGAAGCTCTGTAATCCATGAACCTGGACTAACAGATGCAATGTTATCGCATATAGATATCTGGTCCAATGCTTCCATGTTGCAAGTGATATTATTCTCGGGGTTTCGTAATTTGATTCTATAATAAGTGTGTTCATATTTTTCTGATTCAACACCACCAAACAAGGAGTGCTTGAGGATTTCCTTTTTGATTGGAATGTATCCCATTTGTTCAACTAGATTTTTCAGAACGTATGTCTTTTGTGACCCAGAATCTAGTATTGCTCTAACCGAGACTTCTTTACTTCCGCATACCATTTTTAATTTCAAAGTTTGAAGGAAAACCCTGGGGTTGGAAGTGTTGTTAGACATATTGATTTCAAGATTTGAACTTCTACTCTCGTTCTTGTCTGGTTCTTTATTTATAGCAGCCAGATTTTCACACATAAGAGGAACATGTTTCTTTCCACACGCTATACACTTTAAAAATGCTTTGCAAGAACGAGCTGTATGGTTTGGTTTTAAACAAGCATAACAGCATTGTTTGTCTCTTAAAATATTTTGCCTCTCTGACAAACTCATCTTCTGAGCAGAAAAACAGTCCGAGCTCAAGTGTTTCCTAGAACAGAAAACACATTCTTTCTTCATATCTTTTGAAGTTGTAGTCAATAAATTAGCAGCTGTTGGTATTCTTTTATTTTTGGGAAAATCTCTTACCTTTTTCTTAAAGGATTGTCGATTTTCATCTTCACACAAGCCAAAACCAGCCATAGCCAAATTTATTCTCTCTTCCCCTTCAGTTTCTGCTTTAAGGAATGTCATCAAATTGGTTAGTCGTTCTTTAGCATCAGTTGAGGCTGCTGAAGCAGTGCTTCTATTCCACGCCTTTAAGAAATCTTCTTGAAAACAAGATTCAACCATGGGATAAAGAATTGAACCGCACTTGTCAGTAGTCACTCCTAAAGTCTCTAAAGCTCTTAGATATGACTCGAGTTTATCGTAGAGAGAAGTCATCGAAATTTTCTCATGTTTCTGAACCGAGATTATCAATTTTAATAACTCTCTTACATAAACTTCTACTAATAATTCATCTCTACCAAATCGTGCTTTTAAACAATCCACTGCTTTTGAATAATTTGCTGCTGTGGCCGGAAAGCTTTCTACTACTTCTCTGGCTCTCGAGCCACTTACAGTCGCTTGAACAAGGTACTGAAATTTATTCTCTGGCGCGATTTCGTCATCATTATGAATATGTTGAAATTGGCTCCAAAATTGTAGCCAATCCTTAATATCGCCATTAAACTGTCTAAATTCCAATTTTGGCAGATTAAATTTCTTTCTAGCACCCGATATAATAGTATTTTGAAACTCAGCTACACTTGGCACTGTTGTGTTGATTCTCGCCAACTCCAGTTCGTGTTTTCTTATATTTTCTCTTTCTTCATATTCTCTTTGTTTTTCTTCTTGTTTTCTTATATTTTCTCTTTCTTCATATTCCCTTTTGTTATTCTTCTTGTTTTTGTTTTCGTTCACTCACAGCTGTTACTAAGATACTTGTCACGAATTCTGGATCATCCAGGTACGCTTTATTCTTTAAAATAATATCTTTTAATTCAGAAATTTTTACCTTTTCAGGTAGTATCTCACCAATTTCTTCCGCCACAAACAACAAATCCTCTTTTGTAAAGCCTTTAGTAGCTCTAAACATGTTTGGATTCACAGTTAAAGATCCTGCAATCTTCTGATTCGAATTCCAAATTGTCCTGTCACGGACGCCAGAAATGTAAATAAAAAATAGAAATAGGCTTAAAATAATTTAGCAGAAGCTATTTTGAAATAATCTCATATAATTATTCAAATGATCTAAATAAGATCGCCAGATGAATAAAAGAACTCTAAATAAAAATAACGACTTTTTAACGTTTAAGTCTTTTATCAACAATAGAACAACATTTTTAAAAATTGACTCAACCAAAAAGAAAAAGTAACAATGTTGCCACACACACACACTAAAATAAAAACTTAAACAAAAAACCAAACGATATGAAAATCTTTTGCAATACAATACAATACATAAGCAAAATCACTGATGTCATAAAGTAACAATTACAGAAAAATAAAACCCTTCTGAGCACTGCAAGTATTTCGAGCTGCTGCAACACTTGCTAATTTGTTTTATTCATACTTTTCATTATCATCATGTATTCATAATTGGAAACATAAGTTACATATTTATATCGTTTTTATTGCAGATAATTTCTGTAATAAAATATATAACCACTATAAATTATTAATTCAGTAGCAGGAGGGAAAACTTCATAAACTGATGTACCTAATTAAATCGTTGAAATTTAAATGAAATTAATTGATAATTAAGCTTTGCAAATTATTTTATGGCAGTTATAAATGCAATGAATTTAGAACTATGTGCAGTACATTTGCTTTGTTATTGTTAAAAATTGAATCAGATGTTTTCAATTTTCTGACCTAATCCTGGATGGAGTTATTAACATAATAATTGCTATGGTTTATTTTGCTAGTGTATTTTATGCATATTTGACTCAGAATTATAGTTAATTCAGAGTATATCTATTGTAGTTATATTGTACTATTTTTTCATAAAACATGAGTATGTGTTGTATTTCCATTAAATCCTGATCCTTTTGGTTATCATTTTCCTCCTTCTGATTTATAACTAATGCATCAATCTGCTCTATTTTGTATTTAAGGTAACCTATTACTTTGCCAATGCAATAAATATTTGTAGTTTTCATAAAACTTTTAATAAGTACATTTAAAACATAATTACAAAGACTAATTACACAGAAAAAGATATAGTTGCATTTAAGCACCTATAGCCAAAACCAACTAAATATATATACAAACAAACACACAAGAAAAAAAAATGCAATTTATTACTAGAGAACCTGAAGAAAAGACAAAATATTTGGATCACTTGAATACCTTGTTACTGAATAGATTCAAAATAACTCCAGAGAAATTTAGGCAGCTGTTTGTCACTTATCGCAAAAGTGCTGAAAAATGTGGTGGTACTTTTACCAAGAAATTCAAACATTCTTTGATGTAGGATCGATGGAAGTGTCCAAATCTTTGACCTGTTGCGAGATCTGATGATAACAAGTCAATGAAGAGAAGAGCTCCATCAAATTCAGAAAACATCATTTAGTTGAATGGCCGAGTATCAACTCACCAGAAAAGTTAACTGAGAGGCCTGAAGAATGTGAGGATGTTTGCAGGACATTGAAATGAAAACTATGTATTGTACCACCTTTCGAAAACAAACTTGAGGATCAAATAAGTTTAATATTTGAAAATCGCATTAGAAGAGCTGAGAATTGTAAAACCTGAATTCTGTGAGTGTAATCTGAGTAAAGATTTTGAAAAAAAAACACCTTTAAAATGTTTCAACTGTCCTTCTCAACCATTTCAGTTATAATTGTTTAAAGTCATGAAAAAATTGAATGTGCAAGACCATCCAACTGTCAAGTGCAAACCTTTTCTGTTGTCCCGCAAAAAGTACTACAATCTAAGAAATATTATACTTGCAAAGCAAACTATATCCACTCATACAGGCACTGATAGTTCAGTTAGTCTCATCCATGACATAAGAACAAAGATTTTAGACCAACTGAAGTTGTCGAAGAAATGTATTGTTCTATCTGGATTACGAAAATTTAAATGTTGGCGAAAGAGAGTTCACTTCACAACTTTCACTAAGAGAAATACCCTCTCTGCATCAGTATTTGTGCCAAAGCAGATTAGTGCACATTCAATCAATTTTAATGGAGGGATATATTCTTTTCCAAAATATATTCTATTATAGATTCTATGCAAAAATACTTCTAACTATCTACTATACACCTTTAAACTTATCATCTTTTTATTTCTTTAGTGTTTCAATCTGTATTACCTTCAGATGAAAAATTGTCATCGATAACTACATCTTTCAATTTAGTCATTACAAATTTGACTATGAGATAAACTTCCTAATTAAATTTGTATTTTAAATCCGTACACTTAAAACAATTTAGTTCAGTAAAGTAGACTGACAATTATCCATTGTATTCATAACAAATTTTGTTACCAATTTTAACTTTTAGAAATGTTCCCAGATTATTAGAATAATCTGAAAAAAATTTTAGTTTTTACTTTAGTATTAACGGTTCGAATTCATCATCCTATCACCTTCTATATTGGAAAAAAACAAACATTTTTTGCAGCTGATATTTTATCATATTTAATTTTTTGGGTAGTTTTGCACAAAAATTATGCCTGGCTGCATCGTTTTGAAAGAATATTTTCATACGTGTAGGTTATTTTTCCAAAATTAAATAATATGAATTATGTGTATTATATAATTGCAAAATGCACTCTATTGGTGGTAAATTAATTTGAATTTAAAATCATAAAATTCTTAACATTACCAACTATATCATTTATACTTATATTTAATAATCTCTGAATGTTCATACTCTTAATTTGTTATGTTGACTCAATTTAATAATTAATACAACAAATTTCGAACTGAATTTTAAAATAAATATTTCAAAAACCATTAACGATATTGTGACATATTCAATTTTTAAAAACAAATTATTTAATGTGATACTTTTTTAAGATATTATCTGTTCAACTTTTAAAGGCAAATGATTTAATCTAATGTGATACTTTTTTTAAAATATTATCTGTTCAACTTTTAAAAGCAAACGATTTAAACTTAAAGTGATACCTTTTTCAATATTCTTTATTAAGATATATTTTTTTGGCAACACCAGATCATAGTTTTGATTTTAGATAATTTACTGGCAACAGATATGAAAAATAGAATTGAGTTTGGCTCCAAGAGGTGAAGATAAATGTAGAAATATGGTGCTGGTGCAAAATTGTGTGTCTAATTTATGTTTGAAAAGATGTGTGCAAATAAACGTGGTGTCCTGAAAACAAGTCATCTTGATTAATAGTCTTCAATACAGTACAATATGCTCAAAATTTTTTGCATGCCGACGTTTTACTATCTCAGCTTGCTTCTGTGTAAGAATTTTACTGTATTCACCAAAATTTTTTGCATGCCGACGTTTTACTATCTCAGCTTGCTTCTGTGTAAGAATTTTACTGCATTCACCAAATTTTTTAGCATTCTTCTTCTCATTATATGCAGAGTTTTCAACCGAATTGTACAAAACTTATGAAAATATGGTTGGGATGCAACATATTATTTGAATTTAATATTTTAAATATTCATAGAATTGTAAGTATTTATGATAAATAATTTTTAATTGTGTATGTGTGATACTTTTTTTTTTTTTTTTTTTTTGTAATTTTAAATGCAATTTTTTTTTATCAGCTTATATAAAATTCCTAGTTTTCTGTTGTTAAGATTACAATAAATGTATGGATTTTAATTAACTCTACATCCTTTGACTGAAGATAGATTGATGAGGGATTTTACATGCTTTTAAATTAAATCTTCAAATAATTTGTAATCAAAAGTATCTTGGCAATTTTACTGTTGACACTTACTCATATAAACAATTGTAAAGGTGTACAGATGCTTTTAATTACTAATTATTTGAAAACCCAAGTTTAAAAAAAATATGAATTTGAGGGGAAGCCCTCATTCATCTTCTTTTTGATGGAAACTGAAGTTCAGCCATTTAAAATTAGGATATATTTTGGTATCTTAACAGTAAAAAAACTAGTGATTGTATGTAAGCTGCCTTGAACACCTGGCTTTGAAATTGTGAAAAAACTAATGGATTTGAAAGCTTGGGTTTCTTTCATTGTTATTTTTATCAATCCATAAGAAATTTTGACAAATAATGTAATGCAGAAGCTTAAAAATTATTCATTTGCAATAGAATAAAAAAATTATTTATTACTTGCTCAAAATTAGAAAGTTTAAAACATTTCTAATTTTGAGGCTTTCATTTTTTTTTAAACCCCTTATATTGAAATAATCATTATTTTAAAAACTGAAAGTATTGACTGAAGTAAAAAAAATGAAACAATAAAATATGTTTATGGTTTCTTATATTCTTTGAATTTAAACAGATATTTTATAGATATTAATTTATCGATATTTTTAGTGATTTATAGATGTTTATATAAACCGAATTTCATTTGATAGTTTTAACATGAAGAAAAAAATGTGAGTTTACCAAAAAAAGAAGATACAGATAAAGTAATTTGTCCAACTAGATAAAACAGCAGGTTCTCTTACCCCATCCTAATTTATTGAGGCTTCAAATTAATGTTAAGTCAAAAGTGAGCATATAATATATTTTATTTTTCAAAGTGACTTTTTGGTTCATTTAAATAAATGGTTACGTCATAAAAACTGCATCAAATAATGTATTTTATTCAAATCCAATAAAATCTCAAACCAGGCTGATGTACAGACATTTACTGATGCCCAGTACATTACAGCATGCTCCATATATTACCACAGAAATGGACACTAAAAACATTTCCGATCTGACAGTGTGGGAAGCAATTTCGAAACAAGACTAGAATCAATTAAGGTATGGATCTTCCAGTAAAACCAAAAATGGAGCTACACAGTGTCAAGCTGAAGCTTGATCCCAAGAGTAGAAAAATCAACCTATATTTGGTACTACACTAATGTCCATAAATTAAGGATAATTCATAATCACACGGAAATCAAACTCTAAAGTAAAAATTTCACCTGTTGGGTTATCGCACACATCTTCAATAACATGCAAATTATAGGAAGCCATCAGATGAGGCGTATAGTACCTCTCAGTAACGAGAGTGTAGGAGAGATGTATATAAGGAATGGTAGCAAAGAAATAAAATGGTTCTCAAGCATTCTGTAAGCAGCTCAGTGCTACAACTGAATAGTTATGACACAGAGGTTGCATGTGAATAATTTTTTACGTGGTAAAATTATCGGCCACCTGGGATGGGGGTGTACTCAGATGGAAGTATCCAAGGTACTTGGAATCACCCAAAGTGTCATCGCTAGGCTCTGGCAATTGTTCCAAAATGATGAAAATATCAGTAGACATTACAATGCGCACAGGTCGCCCCAAGTTACAAAGCCGAATGAGGACCGATATTTGGCATGAGCTCAAAGAGAAGCAGCCAAGCACAGCATGAGACCTTTCTCATCAGCTTCCTTCAGTCACAGGGACATCAGTTTCAAGGCAAACTGTGTATAGACATTTGGGCCTGTCAGATAGGTTCTCTCACGACAGCTCACTGTCGCCGCCGGTTAGCTTGGAATAGAGAACATGCAATGTGGACATAGTCGCAATGGGCTTGTGTCATGTTTTCTGATGAGTCAAGGATTAGCTTGCTGTCTGATTCACATCTGACTTTCATACGGAGAATGCCAGGTACCTGCCAACTCCAAGACAACATCATTGAACAAGACCATTACGATGGTGTATGATTGCTCCTTTGGAGTGGAATTATACTGAGCTCCAGAACAGATCTACATGTTAAAATCATAATCATGACATACCATATTTATCGTACACATCATTCTGGAACAACATGTACATTTATTTAGGGATACCATGGGCGCAGAATATGTGTTTATGGTTGACAACACCCATCCTCAAGGTGCAAACATTGTAAATTAATGTCTTCAATCTGAGGATATCAACCGTATGGAATGGCCCGCATTCTCACCTGACTTGAATCCAATAGAGCATGTGTAGGACATGCTTGGCCGACAAGTGCAGCCCATCAACCACCTTCTACATGTGTGCTGGAGCTTCAGAGAACACTGTTTGCTAAGTGGAATAATCTTCCCCAAGATCAGCTCAATAATTTGATACTCACCATGCCTGGGCATTGTACAGATTTCATTTCATCGTCTGGGAGATATACAATTTTTAGAATATGACCTGGACTTAGAGAATGAATTGTCCTAGCAAATAAGTGAAAGTGACTTGTTCCTTTTTATTTCTGGTTATGCGATTTCAGAAGAATTTTCATAAATTGTGGACAATCTATTGACAGGAGCACAAACAGCGAGATGGATAGTCACGTGACTCATTCGGATGCTTTGATTTCTTTGCTTAGCAAGCTTTGAATCACTTGCAAATGTTAGGAAGAATGCCAGATTAAGGAAAGCAAGTTATTCGTTAATTGATGAACTTTTATACTCATACCATAAAATTTTTTTTTAAGGAAACTGGTTTATAATTGGTGTTACTGAAGAGTCTACCACAAACAAATGTTGAGATTAAGGCATGATTCTTTCAGTCACATGGAGATGGGAAAAAAAGAAAAAAAAATTGTCACTGTCCTGGGATGACTCAGGCTATTGAAAGATATTTGAATTCCTTACAAATAAAAACTTGCATTTATTGATTTCTTTGTGCAGGGAAATAAAATGACTTTTTTTTTAAAAAAAAAAAAAAAAAAAAAAAAAAAAAAAACCTAACATTTTTATGCACTAATGTGGTTCTTCTCTCTAAATATGTAGATTTCCAATGCTTTAAAATTAAATGGAGGCAATATTTTCTAACTGAATAGAAATCAGTGTGTACTCAAAAGTCAGTATTACTTTGTTTCCTCTGGATAGTTACATCTTGTACCCTTAAATAAGTTATGGCTTTATAAAGGATATTTATGCAGTTTTTTTCTTTAATAGTTGTTGATAAAATATTTATATTAGTAATAGCTTCCAGAAAATTGCAAATGAATATTCTTTGAAATGAATAAGATTTTGTTTTATGGCTTGGGTGTATTTAATATTCATCTTGATTATATAATTACTGATCAGAATGTAGATTTAAAAATAGAAAAATTTTATGTTTCTTCCCTTTTTGCAGAGATGCGACCGCAATGGTTTCCTGAGGCACAGGTTCCTTTGGACCAAATGTGGGCAGATGATCGTCTCTGGTTCCCTCTCTTCCTCCGAGGAGTTAAGTTCAAAGGTAGTTTTAAGTTCACAAATCTTGAGACAATTGCATCGTACAGCCTGGAAGAAGTGGATCTCTTATAACATCAGGTAGAATATCAGCGAGGAGTGCAAGTTAGGAATGGTTGATGAATCAAAGCAATTATACTGTATGTAGATAAACCACTGATTTTCTGTATTTATTACCTTTGTAGTCATACATAAAATAAAACTTGTGATTTAACTCTATCTTTTTCATTTATAAAATTTTTTTAATCACAATGGACTAAATTCATGTGGCGTCATGATCACATGATATCTTGACCATGTGATACCCACCGATGTAAACAAGTCTTGTATTCATTTGAACTGTGTTTGTGAAATGTGTTATGCTTCATAAGCTTAAGTAACTTACATTTTACTAAATGTACTACTTTTTAATTGAATGAGAAATTATCGCAAAACTTTGTTTTGTATATTTTTCATCTTAAATAAATGCAAAAATCGAAATTTTGGATTGCTGTAATATAAAGGTATTGAATCATTCTTCTATCAACAAGCTGAAATAATGGATGCAAATTTATTTGGTTTACATACAGACATTTTGTTATATATATAAGAACATCCTAATTTAATGGCAGTTTTCTATTTTTTTTTTAAAAAAAGTATTTTTTTACTTATCTTCTTTAAAATATAATTTAATAATAGCATTTGAGGAAAGTTTGTAGATTTTTAATGTGTTAGAATTTGTTTTTAACATTTGTTTAAATTTGCAGCATTGGGTAGCACATATATTGAGTCGAATTCATTCTATGATGTATTTGTCTACTACAAGTATAAAATGAAATCTTCCTTAATGCCTTAACTTTGTCAAATTCACAAATCAGTTGAATTTATGTTACTTAATATGAGGTGTGGATATTAAATAACAAGACCGACGCTGCTACAGAAAAAGTATGCATGTGTAAAACGCTGTTTAGCATGAAGCCTTCTCTTTTGAATACAGTGCTTCTTCCTGCTGTGGACAAATATTTATAGTCACAGCCTTTGTTCACATTAGAGTTATTTTTGCATTATATTCACATCAAAAATGGATGATAAAAAAATCGGTAATCTGGTTTGATCTGATCATCGGTCAAGTATTTGTGCGATTGCTGAAACTGTAGGAATTGAAAAAAGAATCGGAACGGCGAATTTTACATAATTTTAATATGCAAAAAGTGTAAGTCAAAATGGTGCAAGAAACTCGCAAATTTTTTTGTACTACTTTCAATGCTATGGAAAATGACCCAAACTTCTTGAAAAGGATAATACCGCGTGATGAATTTTGGTTTTTTACTTATGATCCTGAATCGGAACACCAATCCATGCTCTGGAATAACCCATCTTCACCGAGAGCCAAAAAAGCTTGAATGAGCAAATCATAATTCAAAGCAATAATGATTTTTTTTTTCCAATATTCACACACACAGGATTGTGTACCATCTCTGGATTCCTGAAGGTTAAACTATTATTAAACATTGCTACCTTCACTTTCTTGCTGACTTCGTGAAAGAGTAAGGGAAAAAATGAATGCTATATATATGAAAGGACAAGCTATTCATCATTGTCTGTCAAAAGGTTTCTAAGCCAATTTCTGCATCCCAGTGTTAGACCATCCGCCTTAATTGCTGGATCTTGCGACTTCCATCTGTTTCTTAAGGTTAAATCTGCATTAAAAGGAACAAGATTTGCATCCATTGAAGCTGTGAAACAGAAATTGGCACATGTTCTGAAAGAGCTGGCAGAAGACTTCCAGCACTGTAACAAACAATGGAAGATTCGCATGGATAAAGGAGGGGTATATATTGAAGGTGGTAATAAATAAATATGTATGACAAAATAAAATGTTTTATAGCATCAGTCTCGTTATTTATTAGCCATGCCTCCTAAATATATATATATATATATATTAGTTTATAATAGCATAATTTTCTGAGTTATGGGTCTGGGTTAATTATTCTAAACAGTTTGAAACTTAAAGATAAAGTTTAAATATTTTTTTTGCTGATTAGGGAAGTGCAATATAAATTAAATTGATGATTAGCAATTTTTAAAAAAAAGTGAAAAAGCAATATTTCTTTAGAACATTTCGCATATTGCGTCAATATGGTTATGGAATTCATATGATGTATTCATTATTCTCGAATTATATTAATTGCACTGTGCAGAATAATACTTAAATAAGTGCAAATTATTAAATGTTTCTTATAATAGTTATAAATTATTGGAACATAAAAGAATTTATTGTATTATGATAAGGAAATGAAATTTAACTGGCACATTTCGTATGAGATTAAATGCTTCTTGTAACCGGTATTTTTTTTTCTGTGTATTTTTGATTAAAAAAAATTCATTAATGGATAGGATTGTTTTCTCACACACATATTTACTTCTATAATGAATGAATTGCTATGCGTAAAAATGATCCTCTCAAGTTACTTTAGTGGACATCTGAGGAGCCTTAGGACTGCCGCAAGCTTAAATTTGACAAAGATGGACTTCATCACCTATCCCAATATGGGAATAGATATCCTACGAAACAATGGTTTCATGTAGCTTCCGTCTCGAAGACGACAGCGAAAAATATATAGCATTTGAACTGCGGTGGCTCTTCAACAACAATGACAGAAGTTAAAACTTCTTAACAAATAGCTGGACAGAGAATTGGCTTAGTTCAGTGGTCGGCAAACCGCGGCTCTTTCGCAAAATGTAGTCGGAATATTATTTAACTTGCCTTGTAAGAGACGAGTAAACATTTTTGAAACGCAAGCCCACAGAAAAGCATATTTTTGGAAAGCAACAATAGCAAGGATAGTCACTCACAAACACGTGTATGATGATCTCCGTCGAATTGCTGCGCAATGTATTTTAACTGTTTGTAGTTAAAATTTAACTGTTTGTAGTCGCTTTTCGGCGGTCGTCAATTCGACAAACAAAGCAGCTTTGATACGAAATGGTTTTTCTGAATGTTTTGTTTTACCGTCATTCGGGCGACAACGGGGGGAATAAATATTATCTTATAAGTATAATACCGAGTTTTGTTTAATGAACTGTTGTTTAGCAAGTTGTATAGTGTGTACTTCTAAATACTAATCATTTCCATAAAAATGTCTTTACTAAATCAAAGTTTAAAAAATGGCTCGTTGAATAAACTTTGATTTTGAGTAGCGAGCGGGGGTAAGGGACCCCACCCAACACCTAGATACAAGGCCTCGGCGCTGATTTGTGACGTCACTATTAGTAGGGTAACTTCGTCCACTATCGTATCCGCGCGTACGGAACTCTTCCGATGCATTTTTATAAACTTTCTTCAATTTCTTATAACTAAACATTCATATACAGTGAATAAAAAATATCAGTAAATTAATCAAAAAATTGTGTTTCATGTACATAGAGCATTTAAGAATAAATATAGTTTATTTTTCGAATAATAATCGCAAGTATGTGATCATCAATGTATTATTTATTTCAAACGTATTGCAATGAAACATTTACCGCATTGCAACCAACAAGAATCTCTTATATTTTTATTATTCTTAGGAAAACAAAAAGTAAAATTAAAAATAATTAATGTTCTACATTTTATTAATATATACACAAAACTAAGATAATTTCTTTGTCATTTTCTTAGTTTTATGCAGAATAATTACAAAAAGAGAAATAAAATTAGAAATAGTTTTCTAAACAAAAAATGCAACACTAATTTAAAAACAATAACTTTATTGGTATCGTGCACAATCAGAAAATAAAAAATTACCATTCAATAAATTTTAAAAAATATTTTTAGGTAAATCATTCATGTATAACTATAGATACATACATGAAAATAAATATATATTCATTAAAAATGGGTCCATATATAAAAATAAAGCAATTTATTTAGCTAACAAAGTATGTAGTTTTCTTTTATTTATTTCGACTTTTTTCGATATCATTTGCCCCTACATTAGTTATGTAATACATTAGAACTAGTTTTCAAAACAAAAAATGCAATACAAATTTAAAAACAATAAATTTATTCGTATCATACACAGTCACAAAAAAAAATACTGTTAAATAAATTTTAAAAAATATTTTTAGGTAAAGCATACATATATAATTAACAGGTCAATTGAAAAGTCCCGGGCCTGATACATAGATGGCGTTACAAGAATTAAATCCATATGTGTTTTAGTTAGCCCTAACCCTCAAAAGATGCGTGTATAAATTTGACAACTGTCGGAACATTAGTTTGTGAATTATAGCATTTTCAGTGAAGCAACTTTTGTTACTGTGAAAAAAACGGATTAAAAGGAATTTCGCGTGTTGATAAAATATTGCTTTTTGAAGGGAAAAAATACAGTTGAAGCAAAAACTTGGCTTGATGCCGAGTTTCCGGACACTGCCCCAGGAAAATCAAACATCAAGGATTGGTATGCTAAGTTTAGACGTGGTGAAATGAGCACCGAAGACGGTGGACGCCCAAAAGAGGTTGCTACCGACGAAAACATTAAAAAAATCCACAAAATGATTTTGAATGACCGTAAATTGAAATTGAATGAAATAGCAGACACTCTAAAGATATCAACTGAACGTGTACATCATATCATTCACGAATATTTGGGTATGAGAAAGTGGGTGCTGCGCGAGCTCACTTTTGACCAAAATCAACGACGAGTTGATGATTCGGAGCAGTGTTTGATGATGAACAAGCGTAATAAACCCGAGTTTTTGCGTCGATATGTGACAATGGATGAAACATCATTTCACTCCGAAGTCCAATCGACAGTCATCCGAGTGGACTGCCCACGATGAACCAGCTCCAAAGCGTGGGAAAACGCAACAGTCGGCTGGCAAGGTTATGGCGTCTGTATTTTGGGATGCGCATGGAATAATTTTCGTTGACTACCTTGAAAAAGGAAGGACCATCAACAGCGACTATTACATAGCGATATTGGACAGTTTGAAGGACGAAATCACCGAAAAACGGCCGCATTTGTAGAAAAAGAAAATGTCGCTTCACCAAGACAATGCACCGTGTCACAAGTGAGTGAAAACGATGGCAAAAATCCATGAATTGGGCTTCGAATTGCTTCCTCATCCACCGTATTCTCCAGATCTGGCCCCCGGCGACTATTTCCTGTTCTCAGATCTCAAAAGAATGCTCGCTGGGAAGAAATTTTCGTCGAATGAAGAGGTGATCGCCGAAACTGAGGCCTATTTTGAAGCAAAGGACAAATCGTACTACAAAAATGGTATCGAAAAGTTGGTGGGTCGCTATAATCAGTGTATCACCCTTGAAGGGAATTATGTTGAATAAAAAAAAGACTAATTTTGCCAAAAAAATGTGTTTCACTATGTTAGGCCGGGGACTTTTCAATTGACCTGTTACTTTAGACAAGTGGAAGTGGTTGCTACCTACGTGATATACTATGTCTTAGTAAACACCCAGACTAGAGTCTTGATTCCACAAAAGAAAAAGAACGATTATGTAGCAGGTTGTAAGTTGATGCACTTAAATGAAACAGAGCCTTAAAATCCCTATTTAGCACCATTTAAAAATTAAAAGAATAAAGTACAGTATTCTCACATTAACCCGAATATAAAGGACAGCCATTAAAAACATTCATAATTAATAAACGTAAATAATCTCAGTTTGAAGGCCTCGTAGTTTTGAATCATGACAAGAGCGTGGGAGGTCTTAAATTTTATTTTTTATTTATGGAATTCAAATTATTCTCTTTTTATTGAAATGACGTTACTTAAAGTATCTCGGGACTCTTAAGACTTATCCGTGTATGCGAAAAAACATCATTTTTCAAATCAATATAATTGATCAATGAAATAAAAAGCCGATACTCGACACTTTTATCACATTTTAATTCTCATATTGACATGTAATTTTAAAGAAATTTTAAGAATTTATGAAGAACTATAAAATGTACACTTTTTCAAAATTATGAAAATCAATATTTTATTGCGAGTAGGATTCTGAAGTACAACATTGATCTCAAAACTTTAAGAAATAATGTTTATTAGAAAACTTTCTATTCTGAAGTTATGCATAAAATTTTTTCTTTACACAATACTATTTAGAAAATTAAAAAAAAATCCAATTTCAATTCATAAAAAAATTTTCTATTAATCATTTGTTTAAAAATTAATGTATGAGTAATTAAAAAAAATAATAAACGAGTGAATTCCTACGCGTTAACTAAAATTTTTTTATTTTGAGAAAAGTGTTGAAAAATAACGAATTAGCTATATAAGGTTTTTAATATTTCGTTACCGATAACTTTGAAAATTTTAGTTGTGTCGTTAAAATTTTAGAACCAAAATGGTCAGTAAAGACGAGGCTATAAAGTATTTTTTTTCTAAAAAATATCAAACATTTTAAGGTTAAAGGGTTTTGAGATCGCTTGGAAAGCAGTCAAAACCCAGTGAAAAAAAAACCTAAAACGTTTGTGATATCAATATATGATTCCACTTCCTTTATATTCAAATTATTTTATCACAATAAAATAATTTGAATATAAATGTAGTGAAATCTTATATGGATATTACAAATATTTTAGGCATCTGCATCAATTAATTTCTGCACAAAGTAGCACTCTAAAAAGGCAACAAAAGATGAATGGTTTCTTCAAACCAGTAAGCATGTAAAGTACGGTCAGTGAAGATAAGCCCGGACCGTCATGTTCTAAGCAGTTTTTTTCCTACCTTATACATATCACGGATGTAATGTATTGTTTTGATGTCTGTATTGTGTTTACAATTACTTACCAAATTGTTTTGTCTTATTTCAAAACATGTTCTTTTTACTGTACATAGTATTTAGCTATGTA
Source organism: Nephila pilipes (assembly GCA_019974015.1). Lineage (NCBI taxonomy): Eukaryota > Metazoa > Arthropoda > Arachnida > Araneae > Nephilidae > Nephila > Nephila pilipes. Next base: position 124,955 of record BMAW01037467.1, read on the forward strand.
CCTTGCCTCATTTGATTGGTTATTTTATCTAATCTGGACAACCTGGAGTCCTTTTTACCTAGTCCGAATTATTGAGTTTCAACCACAACTTATTTGCAATTCTCGTCTATTTACAGTTGTTTCATATTACAAGTTTTTTCACCAATTGCATTCCTGTATCTTCAGAGAGACATTAATTCAAATCAACCAGGGCATCGCTTTTGCAAGATTAATATTTTTCAACTACGAAAGACTTGAAGCTTCAATTTAATGAAAAAAATCTGACAGAATTTTTTAAATATTCTTAACTCGTAATTTTTTACTATGAGCTTATTCTTATATAATATGACGGCCTTTTTTTTTTCATTATTTAATTCTGTAGTCGTCTTAAAGTACAATTAAATAGTTAATGAGTTCAAAACTCCATTGAAGTTATGTAAGAGCAGGACAACACAATTTATTGTTTATCGAGGAATATGCAAGATCTCTCTGTCTCTATAATCCCTCTTAATTCAGTTAATCATAGTTTATGTTCAAATAATATACTTCTAATAATTCAAGTATTTCTCGATTATAACAAATTCGGCTCCTATTATCATTATCAGAAGCCGCGTCCAACTACTTTCATTATAAGCGATTATCATGATGATTCACTCCACTCTGCAACATCAATCAGCGTGTTGTTATGTAGTTCATCTTTTCTCTTTCTTTCAATTCTATTTTGCTTATCTATCACAAACTCTAATCCAGTCCACTACCTTTTTTTTTTATCTTCCTCTAATTTACATAATCACGTTTCATTTGGTTGATAAAGAGTTGTAACTGTATACAATTCAAATTACCATCCATGAAGTTAGTGAAAAGAAAATACCGAATAGCCCATAGTCACAATGTGTTTTGGGCTTTTCGGCCCAAAAACTATAAATGATTTATGTATATATATATATATATATATATATATATATATATATATATATATATGTGTGTGGGGGGGGATGGCTGATAATACTAATTATTCTAATTAAAGAATTAAACTTTGAATTAGCACACACACATTTAATATTGACGTTTCACGTTAACATAAAGTTTCACATACTTGACGAGACATTTCACAATAACATTTAAAAACATTAAAACAATCTTCTTCAGCGTCTTAAATCATAAATCGTCTAAAGTCATCAACAAGAAATAAGCATTCCTCGTTCCGATGACTACCGTCGACTCTCCTTCAAAAGCGGGCTCCCTTCAGTAGCAGAGGCAGCGTCCTTTATGATCGGGTGTTTTTTCTACAAACCCCCCCCCCATATATATATATATATATTATTGAGAGTTACTAACTATTACCATCTGAAATAAGCATAGCACCGGTTTTTTAATGGATAGTTTTGTTTAGTGAAACTTACACATGGATTGAATTTGTACAAATTAATTAAAGTAACTAAGACACTAAAATGCTACAAAAGTTTCTTTTCTTTTTTTGTTATTGTTGTTTATAAGTAGAAGATGTTTCTCTGAATCTACAGATGTATTATTCATGAGAATTTGATACATAGAACGTTCTAAAATTGAATTTTAAAGCTGTAAGCGAACATGACTCATCACTGAGAAAAATATCTGAGTACTTGAATTTTTCTCAAATTATGCATTTTGTTTTGGAATTCTGGTATATTTTGCTGAAAATCTTCTCAATCTATACTGCCGGTATTCTTCGCATTATGAAATGAGGTTATTTCTTCTAAAAAGTAGGTGTAATATTTTTAAAATAAATCCTTACCAATTATAGTTACGACACAATAAATTATTTAAATATATATTACTCGTTTGAAAAATATTTTTCAAACGAGAATTTTGATCCTTCTAAATGCTCAATAATCTTATCACAAAATGTTAAATTTAGCTCGACTTGTGACTAGAAATGTTTTTAACATTTCAGGCTGTATTTTTATATAAATATATTTTGCCACAAAATAAATTATTTTCATGAATTCAATTTTGCCGGTAACTTGATAAATGTTAAAATTTTTGAAGTGAAAGATTGAATTTATTAATCTGGTGGAAAACATCACTCAGGTCTGCAAAGCTTTGTAGCCATGAAAAAACGCGAAATTTGGATCCATGTTCTTTAAAAGAATTTTAAAAAATGAACCAGGTTGTGTAAAAGTTTGAACGACTCCATCAGGAGTTTACTTCGGGCTTCATTCAGTCATTGTATTATGTATTAAGAAATGTTAAACAAAAAGGGTTGATGCAGTCCTCTTCTTCTATGCATGAAAATTTATATTTAAAACAGCTGTCCAAGCTCCTTCTTTTCTAAGCTATCCTTCTACACTCTAAAAAAATTGCAGATTGCTTATTCACTTGTTTAGGTACTCGTTCTTGTACCACATTGTTGGTTCGATGAGTATCATATGATGCACTCCGTACATTATTTGGTGTTTAAGTTTTATTCCTCTTCCACACAGATCCAAATTTTAAACACTCATCCATGGCATAAAACACGCGAATAGAAGTTTCTTGGCAGAAAAATTGACGAGCAATTGCGATAATAACACTTACATACCTTGACACAAACTCAAAAGTTAAGCACAGCATGAATTCATTCCTCATCATGCATTGTCCGGTATGCGTCAATTATCGATGATAAACATTGTCTTGGAATTCCAGTATATCGAATGCCTACTGTACTCCGTATGAGTAAAAATAAAACACGAAAAAAGGCATCGAATGTTATGCATTTAGCAACAGTAGGAAAGTAACATAAGGGGTAGAAATAAATCTTTCGAAATCTTGACTGAAAAGAAACAAATAAAAATCCAAGATTGGAAAGATGCAGTAAGGGCTAACCTTCGAATGCATCTTTTTAACCATCAGAGTCCCTGAGAGTAAGGACAGAGACGAAGAAAATCGCACATTAATTGGGTCACTTTCCTCTTAGGCATGCAGCTTTGAGAAGATACTATCGGAAATTGCAAAAACAGCCTTTTCTCTGAGTATTACATTTGAAAGTTTATAAATGGATTAGAATTCGAGACGATTGTGCTCAAGCAGCTAAGAAGGAATTATTTTTTATTGAAGGTTGAAAGGGAAATAAATTGAAGCGTTGACTGTTCAGCGAAGTGCCTTGCTCCGATACCTGAAATAAAAATTTTACGTTGGCGTCAGTTGCAATAACCCAAATTGGATAAGTGTATGAGAGAAAAGGTTGCGTAAGTGAATTATTCCACATGGTCTAGTGGAAGATTAGATCAAAAATCTTCATGAAATAACGTACGAGATCTTTCCGATAGATACAACCTCTCTTTCTCGGAAGATTTTATTAGTAGGAAGATAAATATCACAATTGACAGTAATAAAAACCTTTAGCTGTCTAAATTTTTTTTTACTGTTTTATCCATCTGAATGCAAAAAAATGCACCCGAAAAAGTAAAAAATAATGAATGGTTCTTCGGAATTACATTCCCCACCCCCTTCCGATTCTTAAAGCTATTTTAGGACATTTCTTAAAGGAAAACCCACAAACGAATCAAGGTAAAATAAGGGTAAAAATAATTTTTAAAAATCGGAGCAAAAATGTAATACAGCAGAAACTTATTTTTTGCTCTTTTGGATGTAATTTTTGCATTCAAATTGATAGTAAGGATTTGAGGACAGTAGTAGAAATTACATTGGATTGACATTACGTTTATTAATTAAAAATGGCCTACAGACGGAAACCTTAAATGGGCGTGATGTCATTAGAACTAGACCCGTATACGTAAATACTTCAAATAGGAGAAAAAGCGTTCAAATTAGATTCACAATATCCATTTAGTTCTTTATTGGAGAGAAAAAGTACATTTATTGAATGTTTGGAAATATTCTATTCAAAAGTGACACTAAAAGCGTCCCCGAATCAACAAATATTGCTTATATATTGAACATAATTCTTTCTTGTATCGCAGTCGTATAGGATGCTAGCACTCAAAAGGAAACTGATACAGCTTGTTACAAATAAACCGACAGCATGAGAAATTTCGTCAGCATAAATAAGAATAATTGAAGCTGCTTGAAAAATTACAACTACTATAATCAAGAAGTAACCGCATGTTTTGAAACAGTAGTGAATCATTTCACTTCCTGAAAACAACAATATATGAATCAAATTCTGATCTTAAAGTTTCCTTTAAATACACATTTTATGTTTCATTTTAAGGAAAAGATTGTTTGCTTAGAAAACCAAAGGCTCGTGCTCGATATTGTACCGTATAAAAAATAAATTAAGTAAACCTCGCGATTTATAGGAAAAAGACGAAAATGAAATCCGTCAAGATGTATCTGAAAAGATGTCTCTCTGGTCAGAGCTTATTCTTATACCGTAGACTGTACAGCAGTTTTTCTTTCAAAGCAGAGCTGAAAATAGAAATGTGAGGGCTCATCTGCTGCAAACGATCTGAATCTAGCATTCCAGAGAATACAAGTTTATTCACCAACTAAGTGTGCTGCTACTAGGAGCGCTGCGAGGGATACTGCAAGGCAAGAAAAGTAAGTAGTTCGCAACAATAATTTTGACATTCTTTTAAAGTTTGTATTGGTATACAATTGTAAGTAGTATCCAATTCTGATTATAAAATCTACCACTCTATCGTAATTTGCATATATCAGCGGGGTCGTGATGTTTCAACCTAGAGAAGAGTTGTTTGAATCTGCTCTCGTCATCCAAAATCACCAGACCTTCAAATGAGAAAATACTCGAGCCAAAAGGCCTAGGGCAATGCTTAACGCTTATTAATGCCTTCTTAAACAAAGCGCTAAATAAAACAAAGTTAAACGAGAAAGAAGTTATTTTATATGTTAAATACATAAGCATGGTCACAGAAATATAAAGTTAGCTTTTTATGAGTGCTCCACCTAATGTAAGAATTTGCAAACTTTTTTGTAAGCAAGCAAATTTCGATTAATTAATTTCTTTTTACAATTGGCCTTGACGAATAAATCAGCTAGCACTTCCACCATAAGAAATTTTCAAAGTAAATAAGTGGTTTTTGCATTTTACATGTTTTGAGCATCATACGTAATGATTATTTTACTAACGGCACTCCCAGGAGCAACACCAGGGTTAATGGTGTCGTCAACACCCTTCACCCTCGTCAGTTTGAGCCTTAATTTTCGGCAGGTCTTTAGCAGCATCAGAACGCGAACTCCCGAACGGACGGAAATTATGCCGGTCGTGAGCTACCGTGGTGAATGAAGGGGAAGGTCAGGTATTACCGGATGGCAGCTACTACAAGACAGGAGTAGTTTCCATCATTTGTAGCAGGTGTCAACACCTGTGAAGACACCATCAAGCTAGGTGATTGTTTATTAACGTCGTATTGAGTAGCAACGCGAGGACTATTGGCGATGGATCTCGGTCAAATGATGAGGACGACATCCAAGTGAGTGATAGTAATTTTATGGCACAAAAGCTAATTCTGGCTAGGCTGCTCCAAACACTCGTTGAAGATTCCACAAGCTAATAATTCAATCTTAAAATCAAATTAAGAAGGAATAAAAAGATAAAGAGAAAGATAAAATATGAAAAGGGTAGTTTCAATTAGTTTTAAAAACGCAAATAGGTTACGGTAGGGGGTCTTTCCCACCTAATCAGTCAAATTTAAAACAGGTGAATGAAAAAGGATACGACGATGAAGATGAAACACTGAAAATTTAATTAAAATGCGATGAACTGCGTAAGGGACGTGGCAGGAAGGACTTTCGGGAGCACCCTCCCCCAACAAAAGATATTTACGCATAAATTGAGTATGTCCAATGCGAAGGCGAGTCAATCTGACATTCGCTCTTCTCATTGGAACAGCCCTCGTGTTGCTTCTAGTGCGAAGTTTGAAGAAAAGTAGGTTAGATGCAGTCATATTTAATAAAGCGGCAGTGTTGTTGGCGGAAAAGTGTTTTAACAATGTTTTGAGTGAACGAAGGTAACTTCTGGTTGTCATAGCTTGCCTGAAAGTCATTATGATTTTTTTTATTTATTATTTTACTTATTGTATTTTAAGTTGTAGGCCGTTAACCTTTGTATGCTTACTAATACATATGCGGTAACCGATGTTTTACTTCCTGATATTCAGAATGTATAGAGCACAGCTTAAGGTTGATTAGATTTACATTCATCGAACTTTTCTTTTTTCAGGACAGTATGGTAAACTACGTCAGAGATGGAAGGAAAGAATAAGAAAGAAGCTATAGAAAATGTTAGAACGAAGTAAATGACAATTAGAGTGAAAGATGTTCTGTTCCCAAAAGAACAAGGAGATAAAAAAAAATTTGAAGATAAAGAAATAGATATTAAACCATATTAAGGAAATGGTAAGATTTTTCCAAGAACATGATGGAGATAACAGATTGTGTTATACAATCGTTAAGACTTGGATTGCCATCTCATACTCCTAAGTAATGCGAAGATTGAAAAAGATGCCCAGTTTCGATATAAAAAAAAGGGAAAGAATAGTAAAGATTTCTTTTCTGATATTATGAAAAGACATGATGACATGCGATTAGGATCGCAGAATCTATAAACTTGCCGAGAGCAGGTTTGAGTAAGGAACAAATGGGGGAGATTTTTTTTAAGAAGCTTATTAAATTAATGGAGAAGTATAGCCTTAGTCTGTCAAAGATTTTTAAGTAGGGATGTTGACATCTGCTGAAAGAGGCAGAAATTTTATTTTCAATGCTTCAGGTGACCAATTTATTCCTTTTGTTTTTCCACGGGTAGGATTGGGCGATGAGTTGAAGTGTTAATAAAAGCTTTATTCACCGAGTGGATGGATAGCATCTCAAAATTTCCGTAAACGGTTGGGAATGTTTGTGGAGAAGGTTAATCCAAGTGCAAAAAAATCCTGTCCTTTTGATCATGGATGGTCACTCAAATCAAAAAATTTTTCAAAAGAACATTTTCACACAGGCTGATCTTTCCCAATCATACACCTCAATAATTTAAAGAAGTAAATGAAGCTTTATAAAATGCATATAACGGAGCATACTCGCTCTGTAGAGGAGGAGGAATGATAGTATTTTAACGGCGCAACAGCCAGATGTGGTCATGCTATGCCCCACGAGGTAAATCTGTTATCTAGGCGTGAGAAAAAAAATTTAAAGAAAAAATTGATTGGCAAAGAAGGTATAAAATGCAGAAGGATCGCTAGGGTACTTTGGGAGCGCGTCACCCGTGTTTACCAAAGGCAGCTACCCCCTTGGGAAAGAAAAATATCACTGGAGTGCCTCTGGGGTATTATGCCCTTTCCTACCAAAAGGTAGGCCCTTGAGGTTTCGCAACCAGGAGGACCTGTTCCTCTATATAATCCCTAGGGTCAATATGCTTGGCTATACTCTCACAACAGTACCCATTTTAGTCTCCTCTTAAGACATGCATGAGCCATTCTTTCACACCCATTCATCACGGGTGATGCTCACTCTGTAAGCAAAAATACCCTAACATGAAAATCTTTAAATTAAATTCTTGATAAAAATTGCCTTTCCAAGAATGTTGAATGGATTTGGCTAATTCAGGTTTCAAATGTGCTGGTATTTATTTGTCCATTAAATCACAACTTCTTTGATTATTCGGATTTCACCAATTCGCTCTGAAAGGCCGATGAATGGTAAGTTAGTAGCAAGTTATAACTGTAGAAGACAATGGCTCCGCCTCATACCTCAATTTTGAGCATACCTATTTATTAAAATCAATTTCAGACGAAGGAAATTCAAGTAATTTTCGGAAAATAAGAGGGCAACTTCCTCTCTTATTGAAGATTCTTCTAAAACAACTGCATTGCAAAATATTTTAGAGAGGTGAAATCACCACTTCCTAGCAATTCAAATAAAAAATTCATATCAAGACAAAGTCTTGGCCAAAAAAAAGTAATATCGAGTATACAAAGGTGATAGGTTTGGTTTGATTTCATTAACGTCGCTTCCGAAGCAACACGAGGGCTATTGACAACGGACATCGTAATTTTCAACCTCGGTCAAGTGACGAGGACACCTAAATTGGAAACCACTCTCCAACTTCACACTACGCCAATGAGAGAACTTGGTACCTCGACAAGATATAACATGTATCAGTCTCGTTACACGGTGTTTTCTCGCATCTCACTCAACTAAAAAATTTTAGATTCTATTTCTCTCAAGGAACTACACAGTACATTGATTCAGGTTAAAGGAGCTCTCAGCGATATAGAATTCAACGTGAAAGTTAGTATCTGAAACATTTTGCTCATTTTCCGTGTTTTTCTTTTGCCTTTCAAATGATCATATTGTGTGAACAAGCAACGAACTGTCCACAATGCGCTCGATACAAAATTACTCCGTATTTATACATAATAAAGTCTAAATTTCATAATGCTGGTAACTAAGTTGGAAGTGCTACTTAAATCACTTAAATTCAAGCTACTTAAAGATTCGTGTTAAGATTCAACTCGTGTTTCTCATTCGCCACATTATTTGAAATAAACATTAATAATTCCTGCCCTTGGAGACTGTCCACGAATAATGCGTAATTTTCATTCGGAACAGGAAAAGATTTAACGGTTTTCCAAGGATCAGATTTTAATTTCATCGACTAGATCAAGTAATGAAATTTATAACCATTCGCTAAGTTTTCGTTACTGTGAATGTTCTTAATCTGATTCTAGATTGTTACCCAGTACTTCAAATCTCCACCAAACTTACAAATTTCAATTTCAGGGAGTAGAAGATGCCACCAAACTTACAAATTTCAATTTCAGGGAGTAGAAGATGCAACGTTTAACGATTTACATCATTAGCAAAGTGATTATTTGTACCAAAATCACCACTTTTGTCATCTAAATTTTTTTGAATTTTCCCGAACTCCCCTTTCAGTTGTATTATTAAAGTCTTCTCTCTTCATTCTTCAATTAAAATAAATTCATTTTCAAATTTTTTTCATTCATTAAATTATCTAAATAACTAACATGTGTCATTTTCTAATGCATCAACAGTACATTGATTAACTGAGTTTAAATAAACAGAGACATATTTCGATTTCATCATCAGTTACATTTGCATCTCAAAGCACATTGTAATTTATTTTATGCCTTTGTAAATGAGATATGTTGAGCAATTTTGTTTCTTTTTATAGCTCTTATTTTTAGTTTCAAATTATAATGTAAAATATTTTAAAATTAATCTTCGAATTGCATGATAATATATATCAGGTATCGTGTACAATAACTTCGAAATGGATGATTATCCATCTGTTTGTTTTACCGATGGCAACAAAATTAATAACGATGTTGAGTTTGTATTTCTAATTTTCATTAATGGTCATCGTCAATTCAGAAGCGGGACACCATCAATTCAAAATTCGTGATGAATGTACCTGTCGGAATTTTGAGTGTTAACCATATTGTCAAATGGATTGTGCAGCATAAAGGTGTTTCTAAGTTTTTAACTTGTTCAGATTCCACTTCCTTAAAAACTCTTTAAAACATTTCATTGTGCACAATAATATCTATGTAGAAATTCAAAAATCTCTTGAATTTCTTTAGAACAGAGATATTCTTGGGTCATTTGCTTTTGTTCGGAGTCATGCTGGGATATTTGGAGATGAAGATTCTGATTTCTTGGCTAAGACTACAAAAAAAAAAAAAAAAAAAAAAAAAAAAATTGGTATTGATTTCTCAGTTAATATTCCCAAATCTTTTTATAAGAAAAAAGCTGATGAAAATGTTGTCTCACTTTGAAATAATTTATGCATGTATTCAATTTATTCTCTATTGACAACGAAGTTTTTCCTGACCTTTCCACGTAGACTGCCATGCCGTCATTTTATACAAATTTTAATATCATTGCGTTTCTTTCTGGTCATGGTAGTTTTAAAGTGTACTTCAAAGAGATTTAACCTATGCCTATCTAAATTTTGCGAACTGTTAAGCAAAGTGTTACTGGTGAGCAAAGTGTTTAACAATTTATTCTTTTGTGTTAAAAGCTAAATAAAGAAATTGCTTGAAAGTCAAACTATGTGCTGTCAAAATCTACTGGCCTCCAAATGTTTTCCAACATAATTCCAGTAAAGTTGTATTCGTCTTATTTTGTACCTTCATTCATTTAATTTTGTAACTTCATTTATTTATTTTTATAACTTTTTTGTAACGTCATTGATTTGTTTTTATAAATTAATACTTTTTTTGTAATTTTATTGATTTGATTTTGAAACTTGGTTCATTTTTTTGTTTTGTCATTGATTTGTTCTACTTCTTCTTCTTCTTTTTTTTTTTAAACTTTGCTTTCTGTTAGATTTAATTACTTCTGTAAATCCCATGTGATATTTGTGTTGCACGGGAATTATTTTATATGTTTTCAATTTTAAAAAGATGATCATATTCCACTACCAGATTTATCTGGAAATGATGCAAAACTTAATCTGATTGAAAATCTATGGAGACGACAAAAAAAAAAAAAAAAAAAAAAAAAAAAAAAAAATAAAAAAAAAAAACAAAAAAAAAAAAAAAAAAAAAAACTTGTTAGACAGAGCAGCACGAGAGAACAAAACCGAATAATAATACTTCAATTTTGGTTTCATAATAAAACAGCCTAAGGTCTATAAAAGTTGGCTCACTCCATAGGACGGCATTGTCAAACCGTGGTTGAGGCTGACAGTTTCCCTACTTAGTATTATTTCACAAGATATGAAAAATTGTTTCTCTCTTTTTTTTTTATAAGTAATATTCAATAATTATTACATTATGAAAGTTATTGCATTGCATTTGCAATCAAATTTTTTTTCCATTGAAAAAATTTTATAGAATTTTTTTTTTTAAAAAAAGTGGAATTATGAGTCACCTAATATCAAAGGATTTCCATAATTTCGGCTATTACTGTATGTTATTTAAATCCAACTTGTGTGATTTGCATGTGATTTTTGTATTATAATTATTTTTTATAAATACCTTGTTTTTGTGTAACATAGTTTTTCATCAAGATTGAGAATTGTGATTTTTAAGATCCTGTTTATAGCTTAAGTATTCCTATTTTTTTCTTTTTATTTTGTCTTAATTTTTAAATTTTTTTATGCATTTTTCTACCTGGAGAAGTGTTTATTTTGCCCAAAGTACGTGGCGTCATCTGTACGTCTTTAGCGTAATGAAAAACTCTTTTATTTTTTTTTAAGAATATTTTCTTATAATACTTGGAACGATTTTAGAAACTTCTCAAATCCATTATGTATCTTATATATAATGGATTTATAAGTTATAATCCATTATATAAATTATATGTTCCATTTTTTTATTTTTAATTTAGTGCTAACTTTTTTGTTGCATTTTGTAAGCGATATGTGAAAATGACAAAATTCTAGGAGACTTTGTTATGTTATATTTCCAGAAATTCTCAATGGATATTTTCAAATATATAAATATATATATATATATATATATATATATATATATATATATATATCAATAAGTGTTTGTACATATCATTTCAATGTATTGCATTTGTTTTGAGCTTTTAGAGTTAACTTTACAAAGTGTTTCGAAATCTCAAAGTTTAAAAGATGTGGAAGGTTTATGAAGGTGATTGTTAAATCGTTGTACAGGGACCGGCAAAACTTTTATCGGAAAAGGCAGGATCGTTCGTAAAATTTTTAGCTTCTAAGGGCCAGGTAGAGCAAAGTCGAAGATATTTACATAGTGATTCATACCTGTGATTTTTTTTTACGTGATATGTGTATACATAAGGCGATACTTACAAAAAAAAAACGAATGATAGTTTACATTAATAATAAACATATCATAAAAAATATATTATAAATGTTTAATTTATGTACTATTGTAGTATACCAAGTTCGAATGGGAAGTTACACATGGGGGGGAGGGTTTTCCAGAGTTGGACTAGCCTCTCGGCTTGGACACTAGCTAGTGATGGGTTTTCTTCCACCCGAGCAGACTTTAACTTAACTTTTATTTTTTTTTACTACTGTGCAATGAATGTTACTGCTTTTTTCGAGATAATATTTCATTATACTGATGTAGTACTTCTTATAATTGTTGTATTGTTTGAAAATGGTCATCAGTTAATAATGATCTGAGTTGTGATTTAACATACTTCATTTTTCCCCCCCGAAAATGTCCTTTCACATAGTTCAGTATTCCAAAAGAAATTAATCCCAGAACCTGTGATTTTAACTGCTCATATTTATCTTCTGAACAATATTTACAGAATTGGACTAGACCCATTTTTTCAAAAGTTACTTTTAGCGCATCAATCATTTTCAATCGATGGCATAACGGATGCTCCTCAATGGTTCTCAGCCAAATGGATTATAAAATATGATAATTTCTTTTATACATCCATGAAGATCGAAAAAACTTTGTTGTAACTATAATCTTTTCTTACATTTTTTTTTTCCATCTAAAAACAACATCAACCGGGGGAGTGGATTTGACTCTTAAAACGTAGTGTGCCGACCCCTGCTTTAGTGTTACAATAGAATTTCTGTAACTTGTTCGGTCTCCCAAGAGACTAAGAAACTATTCCTTCCGTATATAAATGAATTCAATATACCAGTTCATACAAGCTGTTTGATTTCTCTGATACAAAATCAAAATGCGATAAAATCAACATTTATGTTAGTTTCTCCTAATACGGAAATATATTTTTTAAAGGAAAAAATCAAAGGAATTATTTCATCCTTTTTGGGTCCAATTTCAAAAGTACTTAATATAATAGTTTTCTCAACTCAATCTGTTCTCTTAATCCACTAGGAAACTTCGCAAAGCAAATGTCTTAACTGTGTTATCAGGTGTGTGTGTGACATTCTAATCCAACTTAACACAAAGTAGGATACTTTTGTTATTTGTCTTCGCTTATTAACTATACATAAGTATGAATAACCGCTCCAATTCTCGAAATACCATCGCACCGATGAGAATTTTCAAAACGGTAAAAATAATACACAGTGGAAAAGTGATTCATTCATTTCATTTTATTTCGCCAACGCTATCAAGAAAACTTAAAAAAATTCTTCTCTCTGGATATAATTCTTCTGTCTAGATATAACTTCTCAACTTAGAGACTTAAATATTGTGTACTACACTATATTTAAGAGATCAAAATTCAGAGGTGGTCAATATAATAAAGTTATCGCTCCATTGAATATAATACGGTGAATATCTTGGCTGTGAAAAACACATCTATTTTTAAGGTGCTTAATGTAAAAATAAAAATAATAAAAATTGGTCTGCTATTGAATGTAATTAGGCGCGTGACTGGTGTTTGAAAAATACATCTACTTACGGAGTTGATAAACATAAAATTGCTGAACTTCCATTGAACAAATGCAGTGCACGCATCTGGTCTGCGAAAAAACATCTATCTATCTATCTATCTATCTATCTATCTATCTATCTATCTATCTATCTCTATATGTATCATTACGAAATCATAAAAATAAATTGATTTCTGACCAATCAACTCCGCTTTTCAACTTTTAGTTGAAGCAACCATGATTGTTTCATTCTTTGTATGTTATCCTATCATTTTTTATTACCCTAATTATTTCGTTAAATATATAACCAATTGAAATGTAATGCTTTTGACAACGTTTTGTGTTGTATAATTCTACCTTGATTAAATAACACTCGTTAACATTGTTTATTCCATATTAATAGTAACAAATATATATAATTTTACCTATTTTGAAATTTATCTTAATGGAATAAAAAATTTATTTAGGAGTTGCTTAGTAGTAAACTATTTTCGTATGTCCTGCCGTTTAAAGAATTCATATTGTTAATGATAACTAGTAGGATCATCAAGATGACCAAATCCAAGATAAGCACACTGCATTTTTTTTTAAAAATTTGTTTACAAGATGTTTTTGAACAGGAATTTAATAATACATCTCTATAGATATTTTTTGTCTACTATTTGTAATTTATATAACAAATGAATATTTTCAAAAGGAACTAAATGTAAATATATATATATAATGTAATTATTAATATATATTATATATATAATATAATGTAATTATTTCAAATTTGACACGCTCGAATCTAGAATATTGTGAATTAAGAAATGTAAGATCTTCGTTATCTCCTCTCACATTCTTAAGATGTTTTGTTGGTTGAAATTACGTCTCCTCGAAATTATTTGCAAATATTGAAATCGAGAAGTAAGTTATCTACCAAATATGAAAAAAAAAAAAAAAAAATAGTAATAATAGTAGTAATAAAAAATACGCAAGCCTCAATTAAAGGGTGAAAAACATATTCAAAGTCTGAAGGCTGCAATTATGTATAATCAAATAAAATCACATAAATTTATTTACTACGAGCACAAACCCAAAATAGTCTATTTAAAAATGAACATACTTATAATGAATTCAATGTATATAAAGTACATTAAATCTTAATTGTGGTTCAGATTCCTGAAGTAATAATTTCAAGACACACATACATATGTGTGTGTATATATATATATATATATTCAACAACAAAACCATTGCAATACCAGAAAACCAGGGAGGAATGATCTGACGAAAGTCAAATTCTCATGAAATTAAGAAGTGGCTGGGATATGCAAATTAATAGGATTTCAACACATTTAGACGACATCTGAAGCACTGCATAAAAGAAAAGTTGCGCAGTGATTTCTCATTCGGAAAGCGCATTGTAAGGTCCGCGTTTGCTCAGAATATCGTGTTATGCCTCGAGTAGAAGATATGCTTACCATCGAGTGTCGGAATTCGATAGAGGAAGGATCGTTGCCTATAGAGAGTGTGGATAATCGTATCGTGATATCTCCCATTGCACTGATCGAAATCCAACCACTGTCATGCGGATATGGAATCAATGGGTTATTGAGGGTCATACTGAATGTCATGCGGGATCTCCACGCCCTCCTATGACTAAAGCCGAAAGGACATATATATTGTGAGGTCGACCCTGCAAATTCGCAAGACTACATCACGGATCATTAGTCAGGAAATGGGCATGCTTCAGCACGCCCAGTATCCTCTCGTACGGTACGATGAAGTCCGCAGCAGCGTGGACTGTCAGCACGGCAACTATTATTTCGGCTTTCCTTGACAATGCAGCATAGAGAAAGACGGCGACTCTGGTGCTCCAAACGGCAAAGCTGGATACAGGAGAGGCACAATGTCATCTTTTAAGACGAGTTCCGGTTCTGCTTGCAGTATTCTGATGGCCGTGTTCGTAACAATTATTTTTTACTATTATTGCTCACGTCAACATATTACAGAGAAATTTCTCGTCTAGCTTATTCAACAGAAAGTTCTCATCTGCCGGTACATTTATATATATATAAACTGCTGTTTGTAGAAAATGCAACACCATGAAGGAATCATCAGAATCAAATGAAATTCGCAGCAAATGTCAATTATAGGATATTATGCAAATTAATAAAGTTTCAGAGCCATCGCGCGTGCGCGGCGCGCGCAGCGCCCTCTGAATTGATGCTGAAAGCGTATAAATAAAGTGCTGTAGCGGGACGTTGAAAAAAGTCTATGATTATTTGTTAGTGGCAAACGTTTAGTGAGACCTGAGTATGCCTCCACGACGGAAGAATAAGAAATTCAAGCAACTTACGGAGTTAAACGAGGGAGGATAATCGGCCTTCGAGAAGGAGGATTTTCCTATCGCGCAATAGCAGCTCGTATGCAGCGGAACAGTTCCACAGTGATGCGAGTTTGGAAGCAGTGGACCGACGAGCACCGAACAACTCGAAAAACAGGCACTGGACGACAGAAGGTGACGTCAGAGCGCGATGATCGACACCTGCTCCGCATGGCGGTGAATGATCGCACAGCTTCCTCCAGGCAGCTGGCAGCACGTTGGTCTACTGCTACAGGTGTACAATTGTCGGCTTCGTCAATTCGTCGTCGTCTGCTGCGCCGTGGATTGCGTGCAAGGGTGCCTTTATACAGGATTCCCCTCACGGCGAATCATCGACGGCTGCGTCGGCAGTGGGCTCTTGAGCACAAAGACAGGCGAGCTGATTGGCACCAAGTTGTCTTTTCAGATGAATCACGCTTCAATTTGTGGACCCATGATGGCCGTGTTCGTGTTAGACGTTATGCCGGTCAACGCTGCCTTCCTGAGTGTATTATTGAACGACATAGTGGTCGAACACCCGGAGTTATGGTCTGGGGTGCGATTTCGTATCATGGACGATCCAATTTGATACGAAT
This sequence comes from Nephila pilipes, assembly GCA_019974015.1. NCBI lineage: Eukaryota > Metazoa > Arthropoda > Arachnida > Araneae > Nephilidae > Nephila > Nephila pilipes. The sequence continues at coordinate 141,138 of BMAW01037467.1, forward strand.
TGAGGGTAATCTCAATAGCAACAGGTACGTCCGTGAAGTGCTACAGCCCGAAGTCGTTCCTTTCCTTCAAGGCATCCCTGGAGCTATCTTTGAGCAGGATAATGCACGCCCACATGTTGCGCGGACTGTTCGAGACTTCTGTTCAGCACAACGCATGCAACTTCTTCCTTGGCCTGCTTATTCACCGGATATGTCGCCTATTGAGCACGTGTGGGATATGGTTGGTCGGCGTCTCGCTCGTGATCCGCGTCCTGCAGTTTCCAAAGACGAACTTTGGTTGCGCATACAAGCGATATGGAATTCTCTTCCTCAAGCAGATATTCAACATCTGTTTGACTCCATGCCACGTCGTATAGCAGCACTTATTGCAGCGCATGGTGGCTGCACCAAATACTGATTTCGGACGCTTAATTTGTTTCTTTTGTTTTGAAAATTTCATCATTTATTTGTATCAGTACAAGTCGTTTCTGCATTAAATTTCATTTGATTCTGATGATTCTTTCATGGTGTTGCATTTTCTACAAACAGCAGTATATATATATATATATATACATATAGATATATATATATACATACATATAGATATATAGTTACGAATACATATATATACATACATACATATATATATAGTTACAAATACATATATATATATATGTGTGTGTGTGTGTGTGTGTGAGCGCGCGTAATGTATATATGTACATGTATATATATATATAATTTAATTTCCCAATTTTTCCCATTCTTTCATTTAAAAGTAAAGCGTGCATTTTTATTTACTGATACCATTCTTTTTTAACTTTAATTTATGCAATCACGCGTTCTTAAAAATTAGCTGACAATGCTGTTCCCAGGCTTCATACCTGTAGAAATCATCCCTACCAGACTTTAGGTCAACACTTAGATTCCCTCTAAATCCCCATTCATACCACATGTTCTATGACGTTTATAGCGAAATTTCCCTACTATGTAACCAAAAACACAGTGAAAAACCCTCTATTGCTTTTACACTCTTGCTCTCATAATCTGCATCAAACGGCGGAGTTTTAAACTCCTGACATGTGGAAATGGTCTCTCTGCTCTACAATAAAATAAATTATACATGAAATTGGCTTCGACTGATTTTATAAACTTTATTAAATAGTATTATCTAAAGGAAAGTATATATATATATATATATATATAATTTATTTTATTATGTATGTGTATAAAAACTATCACATTGTGCGTTATATATCACAAATCTAATGCTGATTCACATAAATACGTTTTGATTTTTAATTCCTTTCATATCAAAACATAACAGAAGTGACTCATCATTTATTGCTTGAATGCAGTTCTATGTTCACATTAACAATTTCAGTTATATAAAATTAAACACATGCCATAAAATAAAATTTAGGTTGAAAATTTCAGAAATAAAATTGATGTTTCAAAGTTAAGAACTTTCATTATATCTCGCGACTTCCCCAGGCCTTTGGCTGTGGTACTACAGTGGTCACGGTCGCGAACTTTTTCCGTCGTTATTTCCATCGATTCATGGGTTCGAATTTTGATACCACTGAAGGTCCATCGCGTAGCGGAGCTGATGCACGTCAAATATGTCGAGGCTCCAAGTCCTCCATTAGCTTGGTGTGAAAGTTTGGAAAGGAGGTGCTAGTTAAGGTATCATCCTCGTCACTTGACCGAGGCTCAAACTTACGAGGTCCGTCGCCTATAGCACTCGTGCTACTCCTAAGTGTTACGTAAAGAAGTAATTATTCATCAATACCATGGTTTTAAACACATATTTATATGGCATTGACTCGGATGTAATAGCAGCAGTAAATTTAAATATATTATAAGGGTAAACCCTTATAATATATTTAAATTTACTGCTTAATTAAAACCCTTATATATTATAAGGGTTTTATTGCAAAATATTCTGACTCTGTTGAAAAGGAATACGTTCTTCTTTTCTGCTAGTATTAGAATCTAGCAAATACCTCACCTGAAATGAAAATAATACTCCAGAAATGAAAGAATTACAAATTAATTTCAATTCCCTGCAATATCAAAATCGATTGGTCAAAAAACATTCCAAGAATCAAACAAATTGTGATGGCATTATTTGAATCTTTCTCGAGATAAAAATTAGTCTCAATAAGTATTAAAAAATTTATTAAATATGATTCTGCAGACAACTATGATCAATATTTCTGCTTGCATACCAGTTTTGTTAATGCATCAACTGTTAAGTTAAAAATACGGTTTTAAAAATTTATGTCAGTTTTATTTAAATTTATGAAAAATTAGGGAAAACTTTTACTGTTGATGAAAAAAATTCTTTAACACGTGACATGCTTCTTATTAAAAGGAAATGAGAACATAAATTTAGAATAAACTTAAGTTTGTAAATTTATATCCAATAGGTAGAACATTGTTGTTTTTTTTTAGTCTTATAGAATCTACATTTCATACAAAATCAGTATATAATTTGTCATTCTCAAACTCTTGTGTTAAGTGCAGAGAAATTTAAGATTCTATATTTCAATTAATATCATACATGTTATGTAAAGCAGTTTAGGACACTCGAGTCATTTTTTTTACAAAATTTGCAAAGACTTTTTTTTTCGTAATTAATTAAAGGAGGTAAAATTAATGTAAACAAGAAACTTGTTGAGTTAATGTAACACAAGTACAAAATCAAAATTTAAAGTATCAAAGTGTTTTTTAATTACTTATATTGTTGAATCATTAAAAAACAGTCAATTACTTCTATTGTTGAATCATTAAAAAACAGTCACAAAAGAAAAAAAAAAGAAACTAACAAATAAAAAAAATCCGAAGGAGAAATTGATGTAAAAATAACTCTGTTTTCCTAAAACAATCTTTTCTTTGAATTTAAATATTTTTTTCACTTCTAAGTGCGTAAAAAAAATTTATCGTTAAAAAAAAAGATTTTCGAACTCACAATTGTTATTGTCGATACATGAAGTATACAACATATGCACACTTTCGACATGCCACAAACTAAATCTGGGAGGAATTTGAAAAAAAAAAAAAAAAAAATAAATGTTTCAACTTCTCCCATGTTTAAGAATCTTGTACTTTCTGCAAGTCTCATATGTAATCCGAAAGATTTTCGAGCTTGTAACACTCACATTCTGAACAAGGATCTCTTGAATATCAAGTAGAGAAATTTAAACTTTTCCTTCAAATACTGAGTTTTCGATAAACCTGTAATTAATATTTCTGAATTGAATTAAAATTACATAAAGCTTATAGTGCATTATTCGCATCATAATAAAACTTCTGCACAAAAATAATGCGTAATTCCTCCGAAATGGGAATTAAGAACTTCTCTACTGTAAAAAGAAGAAATTTTATCTTCAAGAAATATTTACAAAAGAATTAACTGCGAATTATTTTTTACCAACAAACGTAAACGATCTGATAAGAGAATGTATTGTTTTTTATTTGAACTGATTGAAAATATTACAAAGTTAATCACTGCCTTTTGAATTAAACGTAAAATTTTCACTTAAATTTTCGAAAAGAAGCATTCTTTGATCACTTCATTATAAATAGAGGTTGGTTTTCGCAATCAGAATCAAATCTAATTTTAGAACATATCGAACGCATTCATTCACAGGACGACATTTTTTTTAAATGAGTTAAGAAAAGACATTAAATTGAAGTTATTCTTTTAAACCTACATAAAATAGAAGGATTATTTGCACCACAACCACATGCTCTCCCATCGAACGGGAAGTTAAAAATTTATTTCACAGCGTATCTGTGCGCACAGCTGGCAAATTGAAGCGTCAGCATCGATCCTCTCTTGACCTTGACCTCTTTTCTCCACGTGTCGAGCTTCCCCTTCCCCGGCGAACCCTTGTCCTCCAGAAAAATCGTCTGATACACGCTCTCTTTTGCTCTGTACCTGACATCGATGACGTCACTCTGTTCACCCCTTTCGAAAAAATCAGCGGCTCCGCGGGGGATTTCCTGTGCCTTTCCGCAGAATGGAACAAACGAAAATGACCGGGTACGTGATTCGAAAGATAGTATTATAATTCGATCGTCATTCTTGAAAGATAATTTTGTTGCGTACGGATTTGAAACCGTGAAAAAATGGCCGACAGTAAAATTAAAATAAAAAGGAATAACCAGAAAAAAATTATCCTTTATTAATTCAAATTATGTATTAAAAATTCGTAAAAGTTGTTACGGCAAACTTATGGTGTGGAATATTCCACTTCATGATTTTTTTTCTTCCAAGTTTGTAGATCCTTGACTTGGTCGACATTTACACTTCAATTGATCATGTATGCAACAGTTAGCATAAAAACATGTGGCATTGAAAATTTTTTCTATTTAATTATGTCATTTTTTGAAGCACATAATTCAAAATAAAACAAAAAATATAACAAGTTTACGAATTCCCCCTCCCTCCTAACAAAGCATGAGAAAACCAAGATATTTGAACCACTTTTTTGTGTGTTTGAGAACTTAAGGGATTAAAATAAGTGTCTTAAGTAAGTTTGATTATCTGCCTTCAAAATGAGAAAATAGCAATTTTTTGGGTTTCTTATTCTGAAATTGTACAGAAAAATAAAACTAAACAAGAGCTAAAAAAAAAAAGGGGGTGGGGGGAGACGACTCAAATCTCTCTTTCAGTTTTACAATTAAAACTGGACACATCATAGAAAATATTGAAAAAAATCATCAAACTTAAAGTTTAAAGACGTGATTTTGTTCTAGTGTCTCATTTTAAAAAAAGAAAGTTCTGAAATGTGGATTCGGATTTCTTTCACATGAAATCGAGATGTTTTTGGAGTTTTTATAACGATGATTTAACTTAAGAAAGATAGAAACACAAAGAGTTATATCTCTTGCTTGCTTGTCTCTTTTGTTACACCATACTCTCATTTTATTTGTTTTGCATTATTTGATGGAAATAGTATAAAATAAAACTTTTTTCGACATTAAAATCATTTAAAAATTTTTTACGACCTTTGTCATTAACCCAATTTTAAGAGAGATCCAGAGAAAATAAGTATCTAAAATTTCTATTTTAGGAATCACAAGCACAAAAATAAATAAATTTTCATATGAACTTACCCCATGTTCATGACAATTGTTATTTCTTACTACTAACAGTAAAATTTTTGGGAGTGTCAATATTTCTAATACTATATATTTAAATTATTGAAGAAATGTGTTCTTTTAAGATCATTTAGGATTTTTACTTATTAACGTCCTTTCATTTAACTGGTCAATATAGCAAATTAATAATAATTTAAAATAAATACAAAATCAGCTACATTTTAATCTTCGTTCAGTTTTTCGTCCAGAAAACGATGTAAAAGTCTCTAAACTCGGATAATTTTGTGTTGCCCAAGCATAATAAAAAGGGGGGGAATAAGTAATATAAACTGTTAATGTATTAAAGGAAATAGTTTAGATATTAAAAAAAAATTAAAAGAAATTATATCGATTACTTTTGTTTTTTTCGTAAAAAAGTATAAAAATAAAATATTTTTGTAAGAAATCCATATTTCTTTGCATAGTAAAATATTAAAATTCACAAGAAAATAGTTCTGGAAAAAAAAAAAAAAACCAGTACATTTCTAATTGCTCGCGAATGAAAATGAGTATTGTAAATATAGAGTAATAAATTCCTTAGTTACAAAGTTTGTTTAAAAATTGCAAAAAATAATAACAAATAATATTAATAATATAATTCAAGCATTAAAAATAATTATTGTGAATTAATTATAATTTTCTTCAATCGGACTATTACTATTACGATAAATTCCTTGTATTTTTTTCTATAATCTTATATTTTTAGCCACACAAGGGGCTATTGTTTTAGTTAACCCAAAATGTCGTACCTGATCATTTTTCAAAAATTTATCTTGTTTTTGAGTATACTTTTGATGTCTGCTTTCACCAGTAACGAACTTAATTTTCAAAAATATGTCATAATAAATTTCTCCAGAATTTCTCCAGATTGAAATAAAACACATGTAATATACGTTTGATACCTGCTTTCACCACTAATGAACTCAATTTTCAAAAATATGTCGAAATAGATTTCCCCTTATTTTCTAATTGGATTGAAGTGAAACAAATATAAAAATTGAGTACTTAATTTACTTATCGATTTATGTATTACCTTAAATCATATGTAAGCAGAAATCAAGATATGACTGGAAATAAATAACATTATTCAGAATTTTAAGACAACTGCGAGGCAGCCTTTTTTTTTTTAGCCATCCAAGGGGCTATTATCTTAGGAAATTGAATTTAGCTTTCTAATTTTACTAATTTATATTCAATTTAATAATTTATTGTTTGCTCCAATTTTACTTGCATGTAGCTGATATAATAAGTATGAAGAAACTTATTTACTTTAAATTATGTTGTAATGACTATGGAAAAAAGAAATGGGAGTTGAAGAAGCGAGTTATTGAGAGTTTGAATATCTTTCAGCAGCCAATGAACGTCTTTAAGCTCAGAAATGATATTATACCCTATATTCGCATAAATATTTTTTTGCGTCACTTTTTTATGTATGATATTGATCCGATTTGCTTATTCGATTCTAACTATAAATTTATTAATCTTACTTTTCAGTTAAAAATGTACAAAAATAAATACTCTTGCAATTTTTTAACCATCCATCGGGCTATTATTTTAGGTGGATTACTTTTGGTGCACTAGATCACTTTTCAATTTTTTATCATTTGCTTGAATTGTAATTACATTTTGCTTAAATATATTCAGTTTAATGATATTTATCGTTTCATTTAATTTTAATTATATGTAGCTGATATAATATTCAATTTAATAATTTATCGTTTGCTTTAATTAACATCGGAAAAGCTTACTATTGTCCATTTCTCGATACTTCATCATTTACTTTAATTCTTGTATTTAATCGAGTAATTAAATAATAATTATTAAAAAAAAAACAGTTTTGAAGAGGACGAACTCTAGATTTTGCAATCCTTCACTCCCAACAATACTGTTCTTTCGACAGAGCAATATAAATTTATTTGGAATTATTTAGAAATTAATTAAATTTTGTAATAAGAACAAAATTGATTTACATTACAGCTAGTTGTTTACCATGCTTAATTTGTTATTATTTTGTTTGATTTATTAAAATTATGTACGTTGTAATTTTCAGTAACTATTAGAGGCAGGGAAGACACTCAACAGTCTCTTACGCTCCGAAATTACACACCAAATGACTTGAGGAATTCAAACAGACTCCTTTTGATAGGTTGAATGGAGTGCTGGCTTTCTCTCCTATCTTAAAACAAGCAGATGAAACCATTCATTTCACAATAAGAACTGATATCAATGGGTATACTATAGGAAGTGTTCTCTTACAAGGAAAGGGAGTAATGCACATCCAGTTGAATAACGCCAGCAGCCTGTTAACACCGACTGAAAAGAATTATTCTACAACCGAGCGAGAAGCCCTTGCTGTGATTTGGTCTTTGAATAAGTACCGAGGTTATGTTTAAGATTCAGAGATAATTGTCGCTACTGATTAATCAACCTCTGAAAATGTTGTTAACCCTCAAATCACCTATAAGTAGATTAGCTCGATGGTCTATCCAGTTGTAGTTGAACAACCTGAAAATTGAACTTGTTTTTTTGAAATAAAATTGATATGCTTCCCTATCCACTTTTCACTTATGGCAATAGAATTCATTGCAAACTTTGTGCTGTGATGATTGATTATCCTACAAGACAACCTGGTGACTTAAGATCTGAACAGCTAAAGGACGAGAAACTTAAAAAGATCACAGATTGTTTTGAAAATATTACTCCTGAAAATGCAGACTTTTCTAGGTGGATTAGGACGCGGTTATTTACAAAATCAAGGGTGTTTTTTACTGATACTTGCCTGACAATGAGCCCGAAGATGCTCATTTAGTACTATTCTCTCAAGAACGAGAAACCGTCATCCCAAGATCATCAAGATGTTCCAAACGCTTCTTACTATGGAGCTGAAGGAACATATTTCCGAATCTCTGCTCTCTAACATTGGGTGAAAATGGAGAAATATATTGCGGATGATGTCAAATATTGCTCCGAATGTATAAGATATAAAGCTTCAAACCAAGCTAAGCTTTTGTAAATTCATGTTCTTGTTCAACGTTTTGAAAGAATATCCTTTGACCTCTTCGGTACACTCCTAGCAACTGATAATGAAATGAGACAGATTTTCACAGTTGAGAATTATGCTTCCAGATGGATTGAGTTTCCACCTCTAAAACAAGCCACTTCTAAATAATGTGCTCTCACATTGTTAAGTGAAGTGTTTCTCCGATATGATTTGTCTCGTCGATTGATTTGTGACATTGGTGCACAGTTTCTTAGAAGTGCAATGTAACAGCTGTGCCATGTCTTAAACTTAGATCAAAAACTGATTCCAGTGTACAATCCACTAGTGAATCCAGTGGCATGCAGGAATCACGATTTATAACCATGTTTGATTATTCTGGTTGGAAATGAACACGCGTCACTAAGTGTTGCCATGAATATTGCGAGATGTGAGACCAATGAACAAACATTTGTTTTTCTGACCTTCGCAAGAGAAATGTGAACACCAGATGATGTCTCCAAACATCCAAGATACATCATCGACAATGATAACTTTGTTCTTGAAATCCTTCCTTATCTCAAGCGATTTCTCCAAGCTCTGTATCTGGCTAAAAAGAAAATAATAATACCCCAAGATTTCAGGAAAGAGTTTGCAGACGCATTGAAAGCTTGCTCCTGTATACAAACCCGAAGATTTCGTATTGGTACAATTACACCCAGTCAGGAAGGCTAAAATGGGAATAAGCTCCAAACTGATGCCAGGATGAGGCGTGCCTTATGTGATTCTCTCGCCCTTTTGGATTATTTACCAATAAATTATCGATTTTTAATGCATAAAATTGTCTAATTTAGCTGTATATTTACTACTTGCAAATATTCATGTGTTATTACAACACATATTTATATTTCTGCATGAATTTAATTATAATACATTTATTTTATATAGTCCGATTCACTTCATAAAAAAAGAAACTCCAGCAAAATGTTCTTAACTATTTGTACATTTTTTTCTCATTCAAATGTAAACATTTTACTCCACATTTTTTTCATAAATATATATTTTATTTTTAATTACATTTGATTGAAATTAATTTATACTGATTCAGCTTTTTCTAAGCATCTTTTTCTATCTTTTTCGCAAGCATTTCAAAGCCAATTTTCCCCGTAGAAATGAAAAACCTTTCTAATGTACTAATACAGGTCTAGCTAATTCGCAGCTCGCATATGATACACGCGGTGTCAATCTGTGGCCCGTGGAGCTTGGTCATCTGTACAACAAAAATGTGAACTGTTATTGTAAATAAAAGTACTAAAAACATTCCACTGTGTCATTCGTATCATATTCCATTACTATGGGAATATATATATATATATATATATATATATATATATATATATATATATATATATATATATCAGTACACTGACTTAATTATAATCACAATTTTTCTTCTACAATCTTGTTTAGAAGCAATTACAAAATTGAACTAATTTTAAGAAGCGCATGGGCCATTTCTCATGGGTGGGCGATACACAATATATACCTAACAAGCAAACCTACTGAAGAGCGAGAGTGTTCATTACTAGACGCGGACAGAGAATGCGACTCGCGGATCATGCGAAATAGCAGCAGCCAGTCTGTCAGCAGAAAGCCTTATACATTTGACCCCGAAGCGTATGGTCCCAAACAAGCAGACTGCTCAGTGACTTTTGATCGCTAACAATTCAGCACCAGCATCTTTTACAACTTCAAGCAATTATAAAAATTATATTTCCTACAAATATATTTCATTCAATAACATACAATTCCCCTTACTTTATTGCAGAATGTTCTAGATTCTCTCGTGGGACTCTGGAGGATTAGTCGCTTCCTGCAACTCGAGATGTGAGAGTAGTAGTAGTTTTTAACATGAGAATTTTAATTGGTGTAAAAGAGCCAAAATTTAAAAGGAGATGGAAAATCGAATTCATCATACACACGAGCGCGCACATGCACATAAATATATGATGCGATCCTCTGGAATGAAAAGCTTTTCCAAAGCGGCCCTTGAAGCTTTTTCGGTTGGACAGGCATGGTGTAGTGGGAGAATATAGCCTGTGATAATTAGATAAACTCTCGGTAGATGTCACCACATTTACTACCTGTTCTCCAAACCTCGAGACTTGCTTGTTACAAGAATCTCCTAGCAGAGGCACCTCATGAGGTAAACGCAATATGATCTGTACGCTGCTGACTTAGAAAAAAAAAAAAGAAAAAAAACTTTCTTTGTGTTTTCTAGAAAAAGGAATATGTTGTCTCATTATGATAAATACATTGAAACTTTTGATTTGAAAAGGGACTGAGAGTTTATAAAAAGCTAGCCGAGAATAATTTAACCTACACGGAGAAAAGCCCAACGATGCTGAAAGGAGCACTATAAATTTTTCCCCCCGATAATATGATCATTTTTTGGGTACTGTGTTCTGTAAGTGGCTCAAGATTTCATAAAGTTAGATAAACAGAATGATAAGTAATGTATATGGGAATCGATTGCAACTAGTAACTCGCGAAGTTAGAAACTTACTTAAAGTTTAAATTCAACGTATTTCAAGTTAAATCTTTGCAAGCTGCTACGATGTTCGATAACATTATTAATAGGAAGGAGAAAAAAAAATATCTTGCTCTTTCACGCACATTATATTAACCCATTTTTTCTACCATGCCTAAGAACTCCATCAGTATATTCTAAACTAGGAAATTCATTTCAATCTCATTCTTTTCATCTTTGCATAAATATGTTTAAAAAATAGACAGGATTCGAGGGGAGGTTTCTTGATCAAGAATTCAAGGATTTTTATTTTTATTTTAAGTAAGTTATCAATGCGAGAATTCTCCTTTTAACACATCTATAATTATTATCTTTATTAGAAGACACAAGAGCAGGACACAGGTTCGGAAAAAAACAAGTTTTCAATCACTAAAATATTTCAATAATATCATGTTCTGATTCTATTGCTAACTTCATATTCTAAAGTTTAAAAATGTCCCATTTATTGAATATTTATAATTTTTTTCTAAAAAAAGCACAATAAACGGATACATATGTATAATAATCTCTCAAATTTATACAAATATAGGAACGTTATTCAGTCATAAAAGGTGTTCCAAGGTACAATACTTGTTCTCAAACTTAGGCAAAGACAGATTAACGAAAGACTAACCTTGATAATTTGACCTTTCTCTTCAATAGGAGAATAATTTGCAGTTTTTGTAGCTGATATTAGAGACGTCATTTTGCTCACCCCTCAAGAAAATATTAATGGGGAATTTCAGTGCATTGTTGTATGTGATGCGAAATATAACACTGCACCATGATCTTAAAATGCAACTTTTACAGTGTATGCTGATTTTGACAAACTCGTTGGAACCAGGAAAAACTAACGAAAAGAAAAGTAAATACATTATAATTACCCATAAATTTTTTTCAACGTAAATTTGGTAAAGAATTATAGATACAGAGTAGCTGTAACGAAAGGATGTGAATAAAAGAATTTTTTTTTATAACCTTGACCTTGAATGAGAGTTATAAGGAAATTAACAATAGTTAAACAATTTAAATAATTCCAAAGTTTTCTAATTTTAAAAATACGTTTCTTAATAAAAGTAATCTAAAATTAACTGAGAACTTAAATTGGAATTTTTTTCGATATTTATTTCACAGAGTTTATCACGCAAAATAGGTAAAAGCAGGTAAAAAATTATCAGCTAAAATCATTCAATCACACGAATAGGTTGTTAATATAAACAAAAAAAAACATAGGTTGTTAATAAAAACAAAAGTTTTTTATTCTAACACCTCAATGTAATAGGAATGCTTATTGACAATATTAAATACAGTAAAACTTAAGTTAATATTTAAAAAAATTCAGCAAAAATTGGAATCTGGAGATTGAGAAGAACATGGAGAGATGTACAAATATTGATATTCTAAAGAGAATAAAATTCCATCTTCATTTATCCCTTTTTACATCCAATATGTGTGATTTTTAAAAGTATTTAAATTTACATCTCGAAATCGTTTCTAACAAGAATATATTTTCAGTATTAACTGAGATGCGATGAATTAGCTTAATTCTAGTAATTTCTTTTCATTAGTCAAAATATTAAGAGAAAAGTGTTATGTTGTTTGGGCCTGTTTAAGCTTATTCCTCTAAGAATATAAAATAGAGTGATGTGAATTATTTATGCTCCGAACAGCCACGCATGCGTGGTAATTGCATTCACACAGACATGAAAGAAAAAAAAAAAGAATGTCCAGAAAAAGATATTTTCCCTCTTTCAGGAAAAGGCGGGAAAAGCTGAGAAGAAAACAAAGCGCTTATTACGGATGCAGGTGCCGTTAACCATACGAGAAGCGCGGAAGTAAAACGTAAACACAAGGGTAAATCGTGCGAAGACAGACTCAAGGTCGCAGAAAAATAAGTTGTCATTTTTATTCTTTTTTCGTTACCCAGAGGAGGATGTATTTTTAGAAGTGGTATTCTAAGTCCCAGCAGAGCTTAATTCTTAATTACGACTCTCTGCCGCTGTCGTAATTTACGATTTATTGGTAATGCTGCTGAAAATGCATGGCATATATGTTACGATTACGAAATTTTTAAATGTGACTGTATATTCGAATTTCGAGCATTTGATTTTCGTAATTGTTTTGAAACATAACTTTTGTTACTTTTAACTAGATTAGCTCTATTAAAAACTTAGTAATTTAAGAATTATACGATGGCTTCAGTTTCGAAAGTTGATTATTATTATTTTAGAAATATCCAATGATAACCACTCGATAAATAAAATCTTTCGAGATTTACTTTATTAAAAAAAAAATAAGCATTCCCAAAACTTCGAAATCAAAATAATATTCTACTCCAGATGTTTGGAATAGTATTCTGCTCCAGATGTTTCGAATTTCTGTGAAATAATTTTTTTAAACATTATTCTTGAATCAATGTAATGAAACATCACAATAATTTCTTTTTTATTCAGACCAGTTTTCGCTCTTATCAAAATGAGAACTTATACACAATGTCAATGGAAATTGTTGAACAAATGTTTTCATCAAAGTTTGCCAGTCTAGGCGTTAAATGTAATGAATTAATACATATTTTCCATATGTATTAGTTCATTACATTTAACGCCCAGATTGGAAAAATGACATTAATGTGATGAATATTATTGCAAAAAATGTAGCAGTTGTTGCTGGCTGGTCTTTGCCACCAGTCGTGGTCGGTTCGTTCAGTGAATTCGGTCAAGCCGCTCGTTTGAATCCTGATTCCACAATAAAACTCGTCGTTTAAAGGTACAGATGCACATTAAATCTGTTAACGTTCACTGTCTACACGTTGTCGGTGCGTAAAAATTAAGAGAGAATAGAGCAGCGTCGATGTCTTCCTCATAATTTGCTCCGGTTCAAAGTATGAAATTCATCACCAATAACACTCCCTCTTTCCCGGGATACCGATATAAGAACTCTAAATTATTTCAGAGTGATCCCGGTTCCCTTCGTCGATTCATCCAGTAGCCCTAATGTTGTTTTTGAGCGACACTTGAACACTTCGTCAGCTAAGCAAATACTATTAAATATACTGACAGAAAATGAAAAACCAACACCAAGACGAAATTGATTTAGACGAATGAAATTTAAGCAAAGCATTTATCTAGGTAACATATTTATTTTGTTCAAGTTTCTAGGTCACAGGCTGCAACAAGCGCGAGAAAAGCCATTTCAAATGCGAAATAGGATACGTTACCAACTACTGCAGTCGTCACGATTTTGATTGATCGATGATTGGTTGTTTATTAACGTCGCTCTGAGAAGCAATACGGGGACAATTGGTGACAACCTTCGTCATTTTGAGCTTCGGATCTGATATTGCATTTCGCTCTGCAAACTCCCACACTAATAGGAGGACTAGAGCCTTTACAGATTTAACGTGCAACAGCCCCGCTATACAGGGTCTCTTAAATTAAATCAGGATCGAACCCACGACTCGATGGAGAGAACGTCGGCCGCAAGCTCACGTCCATGATCACTTGGCTAACATGGCCGTTTCCCAATTTTGAATGCAAGCATACAAATGTACATGTAAAGGTGTAACGTGTCATTTCGTGCGATGATGTTTCATGTCTATTGCACTTGGTCAGCCAAATCAGTAATGGTGAGTGATAGTTGCGGACGACGCTGAATTTGGTGTCCAAGAACGTCCCATACATGTTCTATGGGAGAAAATCTATTGATCTCAATGGCCAAGGCAACATGTCGACACTCTTCAGAGCAGGTTGTATGACAGTAGTAGTATGGAGATTGTTATTATTTTTGTTGGAAAATTTCACCTGGAATAGTGATCAAGAATGACAGCACAACCGGCTCAATCACAAGTCTTACAAACAAATTCGCTATGAAGATGCTTGAAATAATCATGAGAGTGTGTCTGCTGCCATAGAAAATTGCTCTACACCCGTAAGATGTCAACTTTCAGATATCCAAATACACCAGTCAATTTTCTTAATGAAATTTAGCACAACTCCTTGTTGATGTTGGGATAATTTTTCTACCGCACTTCATAATCAATATCTCAACCGTATAAAAGATATATTAAATATCAATATAAAAAAACTTTAATTGAATATCGCAGAAAAAGTTTCAAATCATATTTGAGATTTTATCATCTGGAAGATCGCTTGAGCATACCAAATGTATAATAATGTAATGGTAGTGAGATATTTAGATATTAGGGCAAGTCATTTATGTTTTCAAGAAACTAAAAATAATTTAAATAAAAAGTCTATTTTTTGAAATAAAAAGTCTAATTTTTTAAAAAATAACTCTCTAATTTTTTTTTAAATAAAATGTCTATTACCGAGGAAAAATTTTCTTATTTAAACCGTACTCTTGAAACAAAAAAAAATGCATCCACCTAAATTAAATTTCAGTAGATAGTTAAAAAGATAGAAATCATCGAAATATAATAACAAAAAAGATAATTGTTGACATAAATTTGACCAATTTTAATATTAAAATGGCACAAGAACAAGCTGAAAATTTTAGTATGATTCGAGGCTCTTAAAAACAATTTTTTTTTCTAAAAATATGTATTTCAAATTTTTCTATCATATGTAATGACACAGCTTTAAGATGGCTTTCTTTCTCATACCGAAATCGGTAGCTAATGAGCACATGCTTTTCAGCATTTGTCTTCGTTGGAAAGAGCCAATGCGGAAGAGACGAATTTGTTTGCTTTTTGTGTGTCTACTATATTCTTTAAGCGAGTGAAGAGAGAGAGAGAGTAAAGTGGAAAGATTAGATAAATTCGAACTTTTCGAATACTTCAATCAGAATAAACTCTTAAAAGACTGAAGTTATACGGATATAACGGTGTAGGAAACGAGTTTTTGTTCTCATCGTAGATTTTAATGGAGGGGGAAAGATTGTCCTTGAGTAATTGTAATGAAATAGACTTTGGAATATTTAGTTTCGAAATACGAATGAATGTTTTGTTGAATCATGGCAAGAAAAAAAAAAGCAATGCGTCACGAAAAATCATGAGATTTAACCACAATACAAGATGTGTCATTCACTGCTTTTCATTTAGATATTTAAGAATTACGCCATAATTTCACAAGCTAATTAGCATTGCAGGAATCAATGAGGGGGAATCTGCAGTATTCAAACAGCTAAGTAATAATATTAGTGCGTCTGTACTATTCATTGGTTAAAAATCTGGTTACAAAACCTGAAAGTTTTGAATTTCTTAGGTGCAGATATAAAAATGTTAATGTGAGTTTTAAAAAATCAAGGAGAAAAAACGCAGGATCTTGAAACTTAATCATATCCTAGATGATGATAAAAAAAAAAAAAAAAAAAAAAAGAACAAAACCGAAATACTATTTAATGTGCATCATCCTGTGCAACCGACTATTTAAAGATATACTCTCTTATAAGATTAGTAAGTATTTGTACCTTTGACTGATTTACGACTCACGACAGCAAACAATAATAAATAGAAATAAATCTCCTTTTAAGTCTCGCTTAAAAAACTGTTTAAATCTCTTGCCTTATCATTCTGACTGAGTGAAAAAGGTTATAAAATATAAGTAATATGAATATCTATTTTTGAAATACGCAACAAGCAAATTTTTTCCCCCTCCGTTTTCTATATTTTTTGCCTGGGAAACTACGTTATTTTTTCGGTTACAATTAAAGGGAATGTCAATCGTTACCTGAGACCGCGGTAGCCTAGTGATCGTGGATTCGGATTCGTGACCGGCGGTTTTCGTTAAGTCGCTGGTTCGATCCTTGGCCGCTAAAGACCCGCCGTGTAGCCGGGGCTGATGCACATTAAATCTGTCGGGGCCCAAAGTCCACCCGTTGGCGTGGTGTGGAAGTTAGGAGGGGGGATGTCAGCTCAGGTGTCGTCCTCATCACTTGATTGTGGTTCAAAATTACAAGGTCCTTCTCCAATAGCTCTCGTGTTGCTTCTAGCAATCGTTACATAGTCTTGTGTGTGAGTAGCGGATGCGAAATTGAACATTCTGACTCGTCAATCAATAAAATGGCACAATGTTTGAATAACAGTATTGTTTCTTTCCAGTCATATTCATAATAAGATATTCCAGACTACCTCTTCTTAAGAGAATTCATTCCTTGTGGTGACATTCACATTCCTAGCATATTGAGGTCTTTGTTTGTCTATTAATAAAGATTATTCAGAAATCTTGCAAACTATACTGGAAAACTGCGTGAGCAAGTACACACTTAGAAAAAATGTTTTATTAATAAAGTCTTATTTATAAATGTATGCTAGCGTAATATGATCTGAGCTTTATAAATCTATAATTCTGTTCACTTGAATTTCTTAATATGTTCCAAGGCCAATCTAAATAACTGTAGTAATAGTTCAAAAAAAAATATTATGATTCAAATAAAAATGACGTAACCATGAAGATTTGAATTTACCATTTCCGTTATTATCAATCAAAATGTCATTGTTCCAAAACCAGTTGTTTCTTTGATAATGACATAGCCTTGGATCAGTTAGGGTTTGCCTATTCGCTTTTACCTTACTTAAGGAACTTCCTTTACCATTAATATTCGAAAAAATTCTGGTCGTTGCATCACTTACAATAGTTTTATTTTTCGGGGGAAGAAATGTTATCAATTAAGATTTTTGATTTAGCAAAAATTTAAAACTTATTTCATAGAGTAACTGATTGAATTTCCCAGGAAATTAAATTTGTTTTTATTTTTACTTTTACATACAGAATGAATTAATTTCTTTGATTTTGGAGAAACATCAAACAACGCAAATGTTTTTAAATAGAGATTGTTACATGGACAATTCGCGATTTATTTCTCTCCAACTAACATCTGGGGCTTCTTTCTGATTTTATATTTTCCCAGCTTCTTCCCAATCAAATGGAACGTGATGCAAGTTATAAACACAGAAAGTGGAGAAAATAGATATAATCAAGTCCTATAAAAGCGACAGAAAATTACATTCATCATTAAGATCCCTGAAAAAAAAAAGAATGTTAGTGTGATGTGTGAAGAAGTATTCTGGCATGTATAGGAAATTTTGGTGAGATTAGGACTCAACATTGTCGATGCAGTTACAGGAGGTATTCGTTTTGTATTCCGGTAAGCGGGTTATTTGACATATAATAGAAGTTGTTAGAACTCTCGGAAAAGAGCATCCTTTCTAATTGAAGAGTAAATAAAGATATTTTGAAAAAACTCACTTTTTTAATTAATTGGTTTGGGCTTGAACTTCAGTTGAAATTTTGATCAAGTGATTAATTTTAACAGGACAGACGATATGGGTAACAGGATGACATTACAGAATTAATAATAGAAAGTTTCCAAATAATAACACGAATAATATATTAAAATGTCATACAAATGAATAATATGTTTTACAAATGGGAATGTAATTTTTGCCAATTGACGACCTTCTTTCAATAATTAAACGAATTTTTGTATGTATATATGAAACATATAATGCATTTTAAAAGGTTCTTTTACGCTTGCTAAACTGTTTTAATTTCTTTCCATCTATAATTCTAGATGTTTGTGATAGGACAATAATAATTAACTTAATGCTCGTCAAGTGAGGCTAATCCAATGTCAATTCAAGTTATGCTTAAGAGTTTAAAAATCGTTGGACATTAGAATTTTAAGGCCTTAAAATGCTTCTCTTTGTTTATTGTCTATGAAAACCACTCTTAATACTCCTGAAAATCATCTTTGTATCTCTAATTTTTACCCTCATAACCGTCATTTCGCCTTTAAGTCATCTATTCATTTATTCATACTTTTCTTCCTTATATTTTCAAAATTAGCCAAATCTGCCATGTTCCAGCCATTGTAAAAGCTTAGTCGAGTAACACAAATTGAAATTCAGTTACTATTTAAAATTACACCGTATTTTTCCACTTGGAGGTTTATTCTTCCCAGTTATCAAACGATTTTCGAAACTTTAGTTGAAGTTTAGTACACAGCAAACGATAGTTACAACAGAGCTGGAAATCTGCAACTGTATTACCCAACCACCTATAAAATCCAAAGCGCTTTTTGAAAAAAGAAAAAAGATCTTGAGGGAGGAAATGGGAAGAGAGCCAACATTTTTCCTGCTGGTGGTCTTCATGCACATAAATTCGGAACCAAAACTGTGTCGAAGAACCTTGCATGCCCAATTAGTTTTTCGCCAGAGAAGCCCTTCATTCCTTTTCCCTTGCCAAATTGGAAGCAGCGCTGGTTCCCCCGAAAAAGGTGAATTATGGTGCTTCAAAAACGAGGACGTTAGATACAGATAGGATTTGGCTTGTCCTCGGCTCAAAGAGGCTTAGCTAGTAAAATCAGGGAAAGAAAGAAGGTTTTTGTGCTCTCTTTTAAAGATTTATAGAGCCCTAGATAAGTAGAAACTTTTCCACCCTTCGATATTTTTAACACAAAACGGGGTAAGAAAGATAACAAAACGAGCATTTTGAGGGTTTTAGGCGTCAACACATGAAGCTTTTCAGTAAGAACTGTGAAAATCGAATTTCAACACACGATTCCATACCAGTGTCCTTCGTAAACATATCAATCACATTCTTTGGAAACGGTTCCATTGAAATCCAGGTTTGAGACGATTTTGAAATGACTTTAAGCAATGGTGTAGAATAAAGGAGGGGTGATAGTCTGAAAATTAGAATACCCCGAAAAAATTTATGTGTGAGTATGTGTGCGTGCGCCACTGCACCTAAAGGAACCGGGGAATTTTGCAAAACATTTTGTAATTATTTTTCGATAACGAATTTGTTCAATTGTACAGTTATTTGAGAGGTTCGTTATATTTTTTTTCTGGCGATATACGTGTTTTGTTTATTTTTATCTCTTACTCATGCTTTGACTAAGAGTAGAATGTCGTCGGAAAGCTTTAGTTCAAAAAGGCGCCGCGCGAATCGAAAAACCACCAATCCATAGTAATCCGAATCCATTACTAGAAGTATTTTTTCACGAATTTTTTTAAAATCGTTTCTGTCACTCAATGATGCCATTCATATAATCACGCTGATGATTTTTTTTTTTTTCATTCATCTCGAGAGTTCTTCATATAGAAGTCAAAACACGATTTCTACGTAGGAATTCCAATAGTTACAAACTGTTGCTGCTTCATCTCGTCAACTCCAATGCCTGCAATTTTCAAAGAATCAGTAGCAAATGTTGAATAAAATAATTAAAGATAAGAATAAAGTGATAAATACAAATAGTGAGGAGTTTAATATAATATTTACAAAATCGTTTTACTGCAGTACAAAAATGAAGAATTTTATTTATTCATTCAAAAGGTAATGAGCAAAAGAAAAAGCAATTCCATACTACACACGAATAAGTCTCAAAAGAAATAGGTACTCATATTCAAAATACAATACAAATTTAGGTCCATTGCTGGTTTATTTATATTTGAAATTAATGAATTCAAAATGAAATAAAACATAAATCAAATACACATGTTCTAGAATTCTAAAATTGAAATATTTATCCTTAAGGGCATTATTAGATAACTGAAAAATAACTCAAATTAAAACCGAAATGCTCCATCAGGATTAATTTCTTGTAAAAAGCATCTAAATAAACAACATAATGTGGAATTATCGGTGTTTCTTGTATATTACTCTTACAAATACATCTAATCACTGTCGGGAATGGTACAAAAACTTACAAATGAGATTCCATTTCAACCATCTGTTATACTCTTCAAATGATCACTACAAACGAGAAATTCTTTCGTGGTAGGACAAATCTAGTATAGTTTTATCTAATATCCATTTATTAATCTTACTATATCTGGTATTTTTTTTTAAATACAAAACAATCATATGAAAATTGTTTACATAAAGGTAACATAAACTATAAATTAGACAGTGTAGCATGAGACTTTGTGATGTTGGCCGCAATCGTGACGATCCGGTTTTACTCCTTTTGTTAATTTGAATTAATCAAAAAAGTTCAATCCCTAACTAAATAATCTAAATAAGAAGAAAGACAAATCTTTAACTTTATTATTTTCTTGATAATAACTAAAACCCAATATGCTTATCACGCATATGGAACAGATCCCTTCACACGCCCGCACTTACAAAATATAATTAAAAATATATTTATCTAACTTGTTTTAAAGAGAGGTCCAAGTCCGGATCTAATTCCAGATCAATATTAGCGTGCGCATAGGACTATTTACGTAATTGAAATTTTCCTAACTCTCTCTTTGCAATTTTAATTTCATAACGCACTACTCTTCAAATATACTTTTTTTCAAAGCTACTGCTGATTCCCCCAGCCTCCTGTTTACTAATATTTACTCCTCATATGCCTTATTCACTACATTTCAATTTATGTAGTAATACAGACTTACACAATTTATAAGTTTAGGCTATTCTCCCTCTGCCATTCTGCATGCCTTCAAAGTACTTTTTCGAGCGCGTGGCACCGTTTCAGCGTCTGACAATGTTGGTGTAGTGTCAGGGGCAATCTCTGCAATGTTTTCCGTACAAGCAATCCAAAAGCATGCATCCGACTGCTAATAGTACTGGCACTTACAGGATGATGCAGAGAGGGCATCGTTGTTTGTGTAATGTCTGGAAATGCCACAGTTTATGTGCTTCGCGCTTGTCGGACAATTCTTTTTATCATCCCTACTCTCCCTGAGTCTGTTTGTCGTGAGTGACAACTTCATAACAATCTTATACCCAATTCCGCCAAGCAGCGTGAAACTATAACGTCTGCGTGACCAATATGAATCGCAACACGACGGGATGACCATACGATTCTATGATGCGTTTCTCCTCAAATGGTCCAACTCTTCAAATGGCTGTCACTTTCTTTGCAAAGACATTCTTAGCTTCAAAGCGAAAAATTAATCCTGAACACACCAGTTAGAATCAAAATTACGCACTTTGGGAGAATCTTCTAAAGGTTCCATAGTGCCTCGGTAAGGCACGTGTTTGCTGACATCATCGGCGTCGACGCTGCTGACACTTTAATTATTTGCATGTCTGACAAAGACGAGAAATTTTATAATTTACATTTACGAATCTTACTTCCTTCTGGATGCAATTTTTTTCGACGATGAGTGTAAGGTCACACCGGCAAATGAATGCATTACTTATGCCAATAATAGAAAATTTTTGACTGTCACAGCATAAGTAATCGCAATGAATGTTCTAATTTGCATGCTTGTTTTATTTTTCTTTTATCTCTTTATATGTTTGTGCATAATAGTTTTTGAATAAAAAAGTTATACGAGGGGAACACTTAATGAACCATATAGAATATAATAAAATTTCTATATAATGCACAGTAGATCCAATAGTTAATTATCTCCTAAAAATTAGCATGCGATAGTAACTGTTTATAATTTCTTTTAAATTTGAGAACAGAATACTCAAAAAAAGTCAAAGAATAGAAATCTAAGAAATAACAAGATGATAACTCATAATAATTCAAGTTTAAATATTAAGAAAAGTGAATAAAAAAATCGAGATGAACTAAAAAATAAGTTAGGAATTAAAATAAAACTATTACATTCATTACTTTCAATAAAACAAAATGCGAAATATTCTATTTAAAATTTGTTCAAGCAAACTGTAAACTGTTTTTATCGAAAAGACAAACATAACCTTTTATCTAAGCGAAAAATGTTTCATTTAAACTTATTCCTTCACTCTTTCACATTTTTATCTCCATCTGTTCTAAAAATTAATGACATATAGAAGACTGTTCAAAGAGCAGCTTTGTGAAAATGAAGTTGAAGTAGATAACATCTGCTGTTTACATTTTTAATGCAGTAAATTTGCTTAACAGATGAATTATCCAGGGCCAAAGAAATCAGGTCACATTATCAAATGACCATTGCAACGAACTTCAGCAGAATCATTCTTCAAAAGCATAAGCAGAAACCTTGAATAATGGTCGCTGTATTATAAGAGAATCGGTAAATCATCCACAAAAACTTTCTGATATCCTATTCAAACTAAAAAAAAGTCAGGGGCAATTTTTTATAACCTTTTTTCCTTGACAAGAATTTCAGTCCAACTTTGTGGGAAAATAATTTATTGATTTTCATGAGCCAACAAGACGCCGATGGATTAGAAGCTCTCTGACCCAATAACAATCTTATGAATAGGGTTCGATATTTTTAATGAAAATAAAATATAAGTGCGTGTTCTCTCTTCGGACTTTAATTATCGTTACGACAAAAATTAGAATTTAGATATCGTTTAAAACAAAATTCTATGGAACGATTCTTAAAAATATAATTATCAAGCGAAATTGAATTTGTATGAATAATAAATTTAATTTTATCTCCAGTCAGTTCTGCACAAAAAGCAGATTCCGAAAACAAAGCTTCACTTTCTATGCAAATTTGTTTTTTTGAAAAAGTGTTATTAATGCATCTTACATTTAAAAAATATGTACAGGGTTGACAAAATTAAGCTTTCCTAACAGTTGAATGGAATGGAGGATGTTGTACGGGTCATAAAGACATGACATTGAACCTCAGACTATTCATCTCAATGGTTCGAGATTTATTGAAAAATTAAAAACGAATTACACAAGAAATCGCCAGTAGAAGAATCGCGCTATAAAACGCTAAATGTTTTACAGATGTTACACGTGTCCCGTAGTTCATAATCCTGTCCAATCGCAAAACAGCAGTGGGGTACCCAGAGGGAGTGTAAAGGCACAAATGCGATTCCCCCCCCCCCCAGATTTTTTTAGATATTGAAATGTGTTTCAGGATAATTTTCTTTTGTCATACTCTATTATAGATGTTCTAAATTTGAAGGGAAAAAAAGCAATTCCCTCACTGTCTCATGTTTAACTTTTTTCACCTGTAAGAGAAAAAATGATTCCATCTAAATCAATTCCTGAGAAAAGAATAGGAAAATTTTAGTAGTCTCGAATATGTTCTTCACACTTCAGGGTCAGTCACACTTTCTTAACAATTTTTAAATTGTGACCGTTTTTTCAACCTCTAAATGATTTTTATCAGCTTTTCAATCTAATTAGATTCCACCGATTCGGGTTAACAGAAATTTTTGTTATCATGGAATCTTTATTGTTTTTTCTTAAATGACTTTTATTTTTGTAACTTGATAAAAATTGTATCAACCCTTTAACATTTTTAAATAGGAGAAACAAGACTGATGTAACAAATTCTTTCTTTTTATCAAATTGTTGTTCTAAACTAAAGAAATTGCTTCTTTCACGGCATGACGATATGCACCCACCGAAATTAATTTCTGGGTACTCCAATAGCAAAACAGAGTATCCATAACAGAACGCAATAAGTTCACAAATATGGCGAAAAAATGTAGTCCTTCAGATTTGTCAAGGTTTTGGAAGAAGCGTGACTTCATATTGGGGTGCATAACCCTCTCGGACTTTAATACCCAGTTTTAGATAATAAGTTGTAGGTGAGACTGAACTTTGGTTTCAAGCTTGCCCAGAAGTTAAATTTAAAAATTGAAAATAAAGTGAATTGCCGGAGTAAAGTTAAACGAGCAATGCTTAATTATTAATTTCATAATTAAAATTAAAAGTTAAAAGTTTTTATTCTTAGTATTAAATAAGAATCATTAATAGAAATTTTAAAAATTATTTTTAAAATTTAGAAAAGTATAAATTAATAGAATCTGATTAGTCTATTCAAATGCAGGATGGAGAAGTAGAGTTAAGTCTGAGTGCCGTTGACGAGAATGGTTCGTGATGTTGGTTCAAATTTATCTTGAATTTTAAAGGTTTTAAATTTTAATATTCATAATTTTAAAATTTTTAAAATTAAATGCTATTGTAATTTAATACTGTAATGTGAGGTTAATGCTAGTGGCGTTGGTAGAAGTATCTTGACTTATTCCTCTAGAATGGTTAAGAAATATATGCTGATGGTACTTGGATGAGGAGAGGGAGCATTCCTATTGGTTGCTGGGTGCGCTCCTATTGGTTGTTGTTGATGGGTGTTAATTTGGAGTAGATTTTTGCAGAAAATAAAATTTGAAATATGATAAATGAAGGTTAATTTAGTAGAATTTCAGGTGTTCTGTGCAGGAATGGATTGTTGTTGATTGGAGTATATTTTTCTATAGCTTGAATGGTTCTGTTGGTAGAGATATCTATTTTGTTGTAGAAGGTTTTCGCCAATTTTTTGATGAAGTGCTTGAGGGTTGGGTATTTTAATGAGTTTCTGATATCAGCAGTGGGCATGTACCAGTGTGCTTTTACTATTGTCCGTATGATGCTTGATTGTGAGCTTTCGAGGATATCTAGAGTAGTAGGTGCACAGTGGGCCCAGACAGGGTAAGTCAGGATAGGTCTAAGCATCAGTGCATAGATAAGCATCTTGTTGGTTGTACTTAATGTAGAGTCTCTCGCGAGAAGGGGAAAAATTTTACTGACTGCAGCTTTATATTGCTGCTTAATTAGTGTAACGTGTTGTTTGAAAATGAGTTTCTTATCTAACGTAACACCGAGGTATTTTGTGTACCCGGACCAGGGGATTTTTTTTTATTATTTAAATATACATCTGGTTCGATGTTTCTATTATTTCTGTTAAAGACCTTCTCTGTCTTGGAAACATTCAGGGCAATTTTCCAAGATGAGTACCATACTTCTAAATCTTTGAGGTGGTTGTTTAGTGCGTGACCTATGTTTTTCGGGAAGTAGTGACGTGCTAGTATCACAGTGTCGTCTGCGTACATGCAGAGAGTTGTATCTGGGTATTTTGGGATGTCATTCACAAAATAATTGAAGAGGGTCGGCGATAAAATTCCTCCTTGAGGGATTTCTGCTGCTATATTTCTTGGTGAAGAGTAGGTTCCATTGATGATGACAGAGAAATTTCGATTTTCTAAATAAGATTTGATAACTTTGATTAGGTTGAGGGTGTATTAATTTTTATTAGTTTATAAAGTAGACCAGTATGCCAGACCCGGTCGAATGCTTTCTGAATATCAAGGAAAAACAGCTCCTGTGAGTTGGCCTTTGTAGAATCCAGTTTTGACTAGTTCCACAACTCTGAGTAGTTGGTGTGATGTGGAGAGCTCAGGCACGAAGCCATATTGTTCGTGTATCAGGATGTCGTTTTCTCTATTGAATTTGCTCAGTCTATTTGGATAATTTTTTCGGCGATTTTGCTTAGTACTAAGAGTAAGGATATTGGTCTGTAGTTTTCAGGCTTTGTTGGGTCTTTTCCAGGTTTTCGGATCGAGATGGTTGTGGCTGTTTTCCAGGAATACGGGAAGTGACCAAGGTCTAGCATATTTTGGAGGATATTTCTGAGTTGAAAGATGCATAGGTGCGGTAAATTTTTAATCATTTTGTTTGTTATACCATCCTTGCCTGGTGCTTTATTAATTTTTAATATTTTGATGTAATTTGCTATTTCTGAAGCTAGTGGAGGGGAGGGGGGGGAGTTGCTATTCGTGAAGAATTCGTGAACGACGTGTTTCACTGCGCTATCATGTGTTGGTGTGTTTAGATCATTGAGTTCAAATTGACTCTGAAGTGAGTCAGCAAGTATTTCAAATTTGTCTGCGTCACTCAGTGCGATACCAGTTGGGCCGTTTAGGGCTGAAACAGGGGTTCTTCTCTTCCTGAGTGTTTTGGACATACTTCAAAGAGTGCCGTTTTCAGCATTCAGGTTTTCCAGAGTTTCCTCCCATTCTTTTTGTTTGTGTAAGTTCACTTTGCGCCTTATTTCGTTTTGAATCTTGTTTAATTTTTATTTATCTGCAGGGAACCTTGTGAACTGCCATACTTTTTTGGCTTTGTTTCGTTCTCGAAAAAGGTTTCTGAGTTCTCTGCCGATGTAGGTCTGTGTGTTTGTCTTAATTGGTTTAGAGGCGATTCTGTGTACACTTAAAATGTTGTGTGTTAGTTTGGCGACTTCTATTTCTACATCCTCTCCACTTTGTGCTTTGGGGAGTGTAAAGGGTTTGGTGGTTGTTTCTAGGAGTGTTTTTCTAAACAAATCCCAGTTAGTACTAAGCTTCGGCGAAGGAAGCATGAACTTCTCTTGAGAGTCAAATTGAATGAGTACTGGGTTGTGGTCGCTACTTAACTCCGGTAGCGAATATATCTGGGAGGGCCAATCAAAATTCGCCATAAGAGCAATGTCGATGGTGGAGGCGGAGTTATGTCCGAATCATGTTGGGGTAGGCGAGGCTAGTATGCTTATGCCGTTTTGATCGGCAAAGTTTTTATGTGCATTACCTCTCGATGTGCAGCCCCAGCTAGTATGCTTAGCATTTAAATCTCTGCATTTTAGTGATGTCGGCCCTAAGTTTAGAATGGTGTTTATGTCTGTCCTTACGTGCGTGACTCTGACAGATGGGGGAATATACATGGAGGTAATGAGTATTGGGTTTCCATCTGTAGGGGTGAGTGCAACAATAGTTGCTTCTGCACCGTTTAGTGAGGGTGTTGGGATATTGTAGTGTGGAAGAGGTTTTTTAATAAGAATAGCAGTGCCGCCATACGGGCGATTGTTTGTGGTGGGTCAGTCGTTGTGGTATGTGGTGTAATTAGGGATTGAGAATCTCATTCCTGGTCCGAGATGTGTTTCTTGAATTAATATTAAATCTGGGGTGTGCTTATCTATGAAGTTCCTTAATTCTACATCGTGGAACTTTACACCTTGGGCATTCCAATACACCAGTTTGAGTCCGAGAAGGGTGAATTTTAGTTATTGGAGGTGGGTGGTGTCGCTACTACACCCTATATAAAAATGTTTAGCTTGTCGAAGTCACTGGTGACTTTAGACATGTTGTTTAGGGCTTCAAATATTTTCGGGAATTTATTAAATACATTTTGAAGTTCTGCTATGGCAGTTATGAAATTAAAGTTTCCTGGTTGTGGTGTGGTAGTGGTGGCAGTAGCCGGTTCAAACTGGTGTTTGGCTTCGGCTGACATTGGGGCTATTTGTGGCGCCATCTCTCATGCGGTCGGGTGGGTGGGAGGTTCCTATTTTAAGTTTTCTGAGTGGATTGGCCTTTAGCTGATTTCTTTTTTGGGAACAGTGGGCATCCCTGCCAAGAGGTCATATGGTTAGAGTTGCAATTAATGCATAAAGGGATTTCTAACCTTTCTTTTATAGCGCATTCTCCAGTGCGGGGATTTTCACCTCACTTGAGGCATCTGGCATTCATTCTGCAATTATGTGAGGAGTGATGGAAATAATTGCAGTTATAACACTACGTAGATCCTTGTTTCCTTTTAAATGGTACTATTTTGACTATTATGTGCATGATTGATTGTATTTTGTAAATTTCTAGAGCGTCTTCTCCCCTACGGATTTCTACCATAAAGATGGGGAGTGGGAATTTTGATTTTAGCTGTTTAAGTTGTATGACCTTCTCTACCTTTATGCCTTTAGAGATAAGGTCTTCTTTGATGTCCTCTACATCAGCGTGAACCGGAAGTCCTTTTATACAGATTTTCAAAGGACGATTGTTTAGCGGTTGAATTACATAGTATTCAGCCTTTAGGTTGGTCAGAAGGGTGGTTATTCTACGGTGGTCATCTTCTGAGTTTGGTGAGACTTTAATATATTGTCCCGATAGCTTGCAGGCTGAATTCGGGAATTCCCTGTTTATGGTCTGGATGATGATGTTATAATTTTGGGTAAGCCTAAGCATTACCGGTTGGATCTCGGGGGGTGTCAGAGTCCGCCATATTGGGATCAGTTGCCCCCAACGCATTAAAGCTATTGCTCGTTGTTATTTTTTCATTACTAGATTCATTAACAGCTGCCTTTTTTGCAGTTTTTGTTGGTTTTTGAAAACCATTTGTGTCAATGACGCGTTGAGCTTTGGGAGCTCTAGTTTGACTGGCTGTAGAGGGTGATGCTGTGCTGCTTTCGATTATACTGCATGACTCAGCCATGCGTTTTCATAGGTTTTTAATTGCAGCTTTACTATGTTTCTGGCAATTCTTAATTGGGCAAGGAGAAATAAAGTTCATCTCACCTGTGATTTTTTCCAGTTCTGCTTGGCAGGTTTTCTTCTGTTGGTGCAGGTCCTCTATTAGTGGTTGGGATCTGACTTCTGGTACCTCTTCTTCTATTTCTATGAGTCCATTTATATGCTCAATTCTCTGTCGGATAACTTCTTCTTGCTTCGCAAGGATGGTGTGGGTATAGCAAATGTCCTTTGCTGATGGTTGTAGATCATTGCTCTCGGAAGTCACCGTTCCGGTGTCCATCGCATCGGTGGGCGCCCACGTTAGGCTTAGCAAGCTCCATAGTTTCGTGCGTCTGTCCTCCTCGAAGTCCAAACGTCCCGCTGCTTGTTTTGGATTGTTTGGATTGATCTAATCATTTGACCCCCCCCCCAACAACAACGTGTGAGATCGCAGGAATGTAGCAATATTGCCGCTTCCAGGGCACGATTTTTATGCAGGATGGCGTATTTCCCCAATATCATTGCAGTGATCATCAGGTTTTAAGGCAAATTTATGCACCCGCACGATGATCAACCGTTGTTTACCAATAGCTTGGATTCCTCTCTGAACTCAGTGTAACTTCTGGTTGTTGGGATTTTTAAGGATTCAGGTCTATAGAGAATAACCTAATATAACCTTGATACACTTGAAAGACCACATCTTTCGGCATATTTGGAGAATTAAATACGGTCTTACGGAACAGCTTTCCCCTGTGGAACACACTGTTTTGCAATGGAAAAGTGTTGTGGAGAATCACGAAACGCGTATAACATTTATAGAATGTTTTGACAGGCAACAGTGCCAACTATCAGTAATTTCTTGAACTATTTTTTATACAGCACCCTGAGTTGAGAAAGTTGAATTTCGACAACCCCCTGTAAGTGGACTCGTCTAAAGAAGACCGAGATTTTTCCCAATAAGGACTTGCAGCTATCAAGCCGGTCTCCTGGTTGGCTTACTGCTGCAGATTTTATTGAAACAAAGTTAAAGAAATAAGTTAATTTAATGAAGATAAAATTCTTAGAATGAAGTTTTCCATTAAGAATTGAACGATTCAACAACCAAATATCTTTCTGAAAAATAAATTAAAAAAGTACAGAAATGTTTATTATGCCAAATGTATCAGGAACAGAAAATGTTTTTTTTTTTTATTTGAGAGCAGATTTTTATAAAATTAAAAGAAAAAAATTGCTTTATCATTAGAATACCATAAAAGCTAATAGTTCGTGTTATTCTGAACCTAGAACAGATGCGAGCATGACACCTTAAGGTGGTATCTATCTACATACTTGCATTTCGTACCGCGCAGGAATTTTGAATGGTTGCTCCATTTAACGAGCACTAGTCACTAATATTCCAAACGGTGTTTTGAATTAAGCGGAAGTGAAAAATGCTGATTTCTTGGTGATTCATTTATAGTTAATTATAAATATTTAATCAATGATAATGATATGGGTAGATAATACATAAACAGATTATGATTGTAATTACAGTGATATTTATTAAACAAATGTTTTTTTCACATTTAAATTCAAAATACACTTGCATTTACGTAGATTTTATAAATAAACGTGCTTTATCCAACATAAATAAAGTGTTAATAATCTGTTAACAATTTCATTTCAATTAAAATAAAATAGTTATGAGACACGTAATTTGCTAAGGGATCTGATTGAAAAGAACTGCTTCTATCCCTTTAACGTTTTTGTTTTATTATAATTTTGTTCAACATTATTGTTATTGTATCAGAAAGCTGCGTATGTTGTCTGTGTAATGCATTTGTTTATTTTTGTTCTTGATATCATTGGTATGCTGAGAACTGAAGAAGACGACGACCTTCATAGATAGCATTTCATCCAATTTTGCACCTTGCAACTTTCACCCCTTCCCAAAGATAAAAGAGAACCGTAAGGGATTCCGTTCCAATGACGAGGTTAAAGTTGTCATTAAAGCCTGTTGTCGATGCCAACCACAGAGTTATTCCTCGATGGATTTTCCTGCCCAATCACGCTTTGGCGGAAGTGCCTGAAAGGGATAAGGACAATGTCGAAGAGTGTCATTGCATAATATAGAGGATACAAGTTGTTTTCAAGTACAACGAGAATTGTGAAAATCTGTTAACAAATAAAAAATGTATGGCCACGAAGACAGTACTTTTCTACTTACTCTCGTACAGATATGGTAAATTATGAAGTTTTTTTATGGTAAATTATGAAGTAAATACGGAAATTTAACCAAAGGGGGAATCTCTGGTTTCTTGGGAAATACTTGACTAAGAAGATTAATGATGTAATATGCCGCAATATTGCGTCCGTCAGAAAATGGGTCCGCTTTCCTGAGAAACCATAGCTTTAATGGTAAAAGTGCTGCTAGTTTCTTCATTAAATTTTTTTTTTGGAAACTTTTAAGGATGCCAGGAGAACGCTTGGAAATGTTCCTTGGTTTCTGTTGAGGAGACTTGCGCAATTAGTGACTATTCTAATATTCCACCAAACAAGAAATACACCCATACGGAAACTATTATATTCTTCTTCTTTAATTCCGAAAGAATGAAGTAAGTCATTCTAGAAGTAAGTACTAGTAAAGATGCAAAACAGCGTATTTAAAAATGATCATGATCTTGAAAAGAGAGACAGCTTTTCAAAAGAAAAACAACTGTGAATGGTCATTTCAGAATTTCCTATTTATCCATCCCTCCTATTTCGAGATAAAAAAGCAAGATAATGATGATTTAAATTTTAAATTAGTCGTGATATCATTTTCGGCATTTATAGCTTGGGTCATTTCGGAATGAGTAGAGTAGAATTAATTTTATTTATACAGGTGCACGCACGTGTTTGATCAAAGGTTCATCAAAAATGATTCGCTCAAATTTTTTGGATATAAGACTTTGATTAAGTGTTTAAATTAATTTTATTTGCCCCATTTAGTTCGATTCTATTCAAATGAACATATTTTGCTTTTTCCAGTGAGTTGCTTATGAAAATGTGCTGAGGACGGGAGGGAAATGCCTTTTTAAAATTAATATATAACGACATTCTTAGACGCATTCAAGAAAGATTGATGCTGTGGATTGTCCTCTTTCTATAATGAATTACTATTGTAGTTGATCCGAATGTAACTTGGAATCTAGACTTAGGGTTTCTACGTTCTCTCGCGTTTTACTTTTCAACTAGTTCCCTGGAACTTTCATATGACGTTATTTGATTTGAGAACCTCTTCCAATAAATGAGCCAGAACTTATGAAAATGAGCATTGTAATAATATAGAGAATAACATTTATGAGATAGCATTTTATAAACTGCAAAGAGTTTCAAAGTAAGTTAATGGTAAGAAAGAGCGATTGGAAATGAGATAATCAAGGATAGAAGTACGTTTACTTTAATAAGAAGTGTGGAAGATTAAATGTTAGTATGGAATAATCACCACTGAACGGACGTTTAGTAGGACACAGCATAGATGTTTGATACTAATTCGGATCCTGTTAAGTTGTATCGGATGAATTAATAATTAATTATTTTAATCATTAAGTTTGCATGCGTGTGGGGAATTTGTCTACAGAAGTAGTAAATTTGATATTGAATTTTAAATATTCGAAGATTCCAATGAAACCGATTTGGCTTCCAGTACGTTTGATTATCACTTGGTGACTGAATTGCAAGAGATATTTATGGAATATAACATGACTTTAATTTAGCTACAAATTATATTTCTTCTCAATTTTGTTACATTTTTTAAAAATTTTCCTCAAACTTCAAGCTTACTTTTGCTATCTCGTATCTCTCAAGCTCAAAGTGTGTGAATCCATCTTGAATATGTTATTTGAGTAGTTGGTTTTATTCGAACTCGGGAACTTATTATTAAGTTAATTAAAAAATTTTCAATTCCTAAACTTTTTGAATTTTAACTTTTTCTTCATCCTTCTTATTAATTCTTTTAAAGAAACGTTATCAATTTGAGAATAAATTAGTTGTTAGTGAAATCGGGAATACTCTTGAGATTTCGAGGTCTATTTTTGCTTTAGAATTAAAGTATTTCATTTTTTGAAAGTAATTGTAAATTATCTTAAATAATGCTGCTATATTTGAGAATACTATTGATAATTATATTGGTGAGAGAACTTATACTGAGAGAGAGGTGGTCAAAAGTAATCGAATAGCATATTTCGAATACGACATAATTCACCAAATTTCCCCCCTTAATATTATCTAACTGATTCTGATAAAAATTAGAAATTTTGAACAGATAAAAGTTTTATATTCTAGAAATAGCCACGAAACACGAAAATTTGAAAAACCATTAGTTTTCAGCATTCAAATGGTATAGTATTGATTCATTTAAAATAAATAAAAACATGTTCGTTTCAATTCAATAATGAAATGCAATTTCTTGAACTTTTGTAGAATTTACGTCATGTTTAAGTTATTTCTATGCATTTGTGGGAGAAAATCTAAAAAATATTTTTTAAAAAAATTAAACAATGGTGCGAAAAAAATCTTGTTTCTTAATTAATTGTTTTAGAGGCGCTGAATTATTTGTCTGAGATGTTTAGAGTTCTAGCAATTTAAAACAGGAATGGCGAAAGACAGTAATACAAAATTCGAGATTTTTTTCTTTCATCTCGAACTTTATGTTTTGAAATGATAACGCAAGATTTAACATTTTAAACTTGCAGATTTTAAGATGTTTGGAAAATAATTAAATACAGGAAGAGGTCGTCTCGTTTGAAATTTAGAATCGATAACATAGAATATCGAATTATTTACCACATAAAAGTTCCTTTTATGATCTAGGTATGACGAAAAGGTAAAATAGATTGCATGTTCAATAGAGGGCAAGTCGTAAAACTAAATGTCTTACAGTTGATATAACTTATTGATTTCTGCGATCAATTTATCGAGTTTCAGTAGACATTCTATATCGCAAACCTGGCGGAATTCGCAATCGCTACACTCATTTCAACATGACACTATAAGAGTTTTCAACCGACTGAGAAAAATGATCCCGAATTCTACTCCTGAAGTTTTGATTTTGAACGTAGTGCAGCCAAATTGTAAATGTGTATATGTGTGTGTGTGTGTGAGAGAGAGAGAGAGAGAGAATGGATTAAGAAGTGCACAGAAACGAGACGCGGATTGACTTGAGGAAAATAATTTGAGTTTTTTTCTACATTCCCATGCTAATTAACTTAATATATAAACAGACATTGAACATTTGCTTCACCATATTAAAACTGGCTACATTGGAATTTTCCTCCTTTGCGACTGGTTTATTTATTTTCGAGATTCGTCATTGAAAAATTATATTATATAACTTCAAAACCTTTTTTATTAGCCCAAGGGGGTATTGTTTTTTCTAGGTCACTTTTGGCGTAAAAGATCACTTTTAAATTTTTTTTATCGTTTGCATTAATTTTAATTACATTTAGCTTAAGTATATTCAATTAAATAATATAACGTTTTCTTTAATTTCAATATCGGAAAAATTTACTATTGCCCATTTCATGATATCATATCGTTTACTTTAATTCTTATATTTAATTGAGTAATTTAAGAATAATTATATAAAATAAAGCTCAGCTTGGGTGGTTAAATCTGTTCTTCGCAAAACTTCGCATAAAACTTTTCTTATATTCTTGTTGAATTACATCTTCTTGCTCTAAATAAGTAGGAATCAGTATTCTTTAAATAAATTATAGTTGAAAGTACAAACTCAATTTTTTCACTACTGAGATGGATTCGAAGATGGCTGTTGTTAGTCCGTAGATTTAGTCAGTAAAATTACTTTAAAGTAACTACTTTTAAAAGTTAGCTAAGGAGACATAAAAAATAGCTTCAAGGTCTGGAATTAGTATTGTAACATTGCCGAAAGTTGAACCAGATAAGAAAAAGAAGAAAGAAAGTTGGACCAGTTTATGTATATGTCTTTTTTCCCCCAATAGAAATTGCACTGGATATATATTAATTTTCCTTAATTTCCAAGTTCTTCATGCAGTTTTTCATATTATTTGAGATTTATAATTTATGCAACTTTAACATAAAACTCAAAACTTCAATAAAATATGGACAGTTGACTTGAGTTCTGCATTAGTTCTTGAACAGGAAACCTCATAAAATCAAATCTCATTATGTGACGTTGAGCTGTTCGCCTTTTAATTTACCGACCTCGGGGACTTTATAATAAATTGAATTGCATAAAGTTACAATTTTTTCCCAACCAAAATAAAACGTGATTAGGTAAATTAGATGAAAGTAAAAGAGAAGTGAAGAGATTTATAGACAATGGTAAATAAATGAAATAGAGATGAAAGGGATATAGAGGTTGATGACTTGCTGATAGAGATTTATAATTTAGATTGAAACAGCTCAATTAGTTTTATGGATTGAAACGAATTTAGTTGAAGTATTAAGATAAGAATTTGTTGTTTGTAGCAAAAATCAATTGAATTAAACGAGTGAATTGCTAAGCTAAGAATTTATTAGTTGATCCTAACTTAGAATAGAAAAATTAAGTGCGATTCGAGAGAGAGAGAGAACAATCTTATCTATCCATCAGTTGTTATTCATAAAGTATTTTTATTTGTGTGTGTGTGTTCTTGCGTATCTTCAATTGGAGTTCAGTGGGTTTTTGACAAATATATTAGACTGAAATACGGAGTAAGAAAATGAAGAAAGGTGTTACACGGCGAAAAACTTCACGGTTTTTTACAACGTTTTTCTGAATTTCACTTGGTGTGTGTGTCATCAAATTTTCAATCGTTAATTGAACCAACTTCCCATCAAGCTAGAGCTCTGAAACTTTGGGAATCGTTCTTACTCGCCTAATAATGCAATATTTAGACATTTGCGACAAGTTTTAACTAATATTTCAATAATTTTAATATCCCTTCCACTCGGCGCTTTTAGGATTGAGGAAAAAATTTCTTTCCCCTCTGGGAACACCGGGAATTCGACATACGCCACATGAGGTATCGTAAAAATGTTCTACTCACAAAGGGGAGATAATAAGGGCTGCTGACTTTTAGTCAGTAATCATTCGCAAGAAAGAAGGATTCCAATATTTGGCTCCATGTTATATCACAATAATTTTTTCTGAATTCTGATTCCCCTTTTTAATAGAATGACTTACAAACTTTCAAATGCATGTTTTGATTTTACATAATGAATTTTTTAATAATCTCACAAATGTCTCTTTTTAAGTAAATTTTAAAGTTAAAAATTATGTTTTCTAGAATTTGATGTACAGCATTTCAGAAGTACAAAGAAAGTAGAATTTAAATGATTGGCATGTCGACTAGAAATCATGAATTAGTAAAAATTATTAGATACATAACTTTTATTTGCTCCATTCGTAATTTTTTAGTCCACGCGAATTGCTAAAAATAACTTAATCTGAAAAAGAATTTATTGTATCCATTGCTTAATTATGAGATAAATTGATGAAAGATGTGGTGCAATATAGGCTAATATCCCTTAAGTATGAGAAAATATTATCAAATATTAATAAGGCATTATATAATAAATATTTGTCTGTTAAAATAATTTCAGAATTTTTTTTAAAAAAAA
Source organism: Nephila pilipes (assembly GCA_019974015.1). NCBI lineage: Eukaryota > Metazoa > Arthropoda > Arachnida > Araneae > Nephilidae > Nephila > Nephila pilipes. The sequence goes on from BMAW01037467.1 coordinate 177,325, forward strand.
TTATTTTTATTTTTGTCCAATGTTTTCATTTTCCTTAAAAAATAATAAAGTTCGTTTGTGTTTTGTCCACGTTTTTGGGTCTAGAAGAGTATGACGCGTAATACATGTAGATTCATCTTCACTTTGCCAATCATACTCAAATTAGCCTCACCTCACCTCCACGCGGTTAGATCTGGTAATCCAAAAATATTTGGAAACTAAGAAGGAAAGGCTTGTATGTGTTGTAAAATTTTTCAGTAAAAAATGTTCAATAAATGATTGATTAAATTAAAATTATAATTAATTTTTTATGTGTTTATCACGTGTTAGTTTTGAATTTATTGTATAATAATGAATATACTTTGTCATTATATAAAAAACGTTGGTTCTTATCTCGAATTATTTAAGATTGCATCAATAATTTTTTTAATAATTCGCTTAAAAAAAATTTAGATTTCGTTGAGAAATAAAACGTTTAACTATAAAATGTAATTTATTTTTTTATCTAAGTAATCTAGTTTTTTTTAAAATCTTATTTGGGTAATCTATGTTTTATAGTATTTGCGCAAAACAAACATGCAAGTATTTATATATGTTTCATAGTTCACAAGTGCAACATTGTATACTTTTTTTTAAGATTCGTGCCCTTTAGTCGATCCATGCATAAAATCTAACCTAGCGAATACCTGTCAAACGCAAGGATATTGACTAATGATATCTCATCGGCCATCATTGTAAAACTAGTCAATTGTATCAACGGAACAGCAGTAATCGATATGAAAAAAATTAATTTTGAATAATATTCGCTCTCTTAAAATTAAATAAATGCCAGAATATTTCTATAATTTTACAAGGTCTTTACATAAAAATATCTTTTTTTTAGTAAAAATATGAGAAATGAATTTCATTAAGAAATTATCCCAAAGGTAATAGGTTCTATTGCATCAATATTTTTAAAACAAGCTAAAATAACTTAAAAAAATAAAGCTTATAAGAAATTATAGCGACTTATTTAGTACCAAAGCCACGTCATCAAAATTTGATTCAAAGAAAATTTCAATCCTTGATACTGGAATCAACAAAATCTTAAAGAGCATTCGAACTATAGGCAAGCATTTGGTGCAGTTAAAATCTCTGCAACTATTCTGCATTACTTAGCATAAGTAAAATATTCCAGGAATGAAGGTCCTCGTCGCGTTTGAAATAAGCGGGAATCACGAAAAGAACTTTATTACACGTTAAAAAAAGCAATCTGGTGCTACATTTGACGTTCCATCAAATAACACAGTAATAGTTCGTCATCCATTCTTAGTAGTGGCTCGTTACACCTTACGCAGGTGCTATTTTATGGCTTGTCGTTAAAAGTCTTGGTTAAACAGACGTTCCGTAAGGCCTCGCTATTTTTACTACTGGTGCACATTATTTATTGAGCTATAACATATATCTTTTCAGGATATGCAAATGGATATCAATAATTAAATATAAGTCCCTTGACAGAAGCGTTTCTATCCGTGGTTTCTATTTTAAACGCAAGAAGAAAACGGTAACATTTTTTTTTTAGATCACGTTCTTTTTTCTGACGAATAAGAAAAAATGGCAAACTGCGCGCTCAGAATAAAAATTCTGTTTGTTTTGCTTACAGTGGTAAAATTCCTGCGCGCAGAAAATTGTAACGGCTTTGCGATTGAAGAATTGTATAACTCTTATGAAGTTATATATATATATATATATATATATATATATATATAAATTCGCTAAAACGGAGAACCTCCGGAATACTGTTGTCGTTGTATAGTGAAAGTTACAGTTAATAAGCGCATTTAAGTTGGTTGATAAATTTAGTTAGGTATTAAAATAGAGAAAAAGTGAAGGAAAATTAAACCGAAGAACAGAATGTGATTATGCAAGGCATCACACACACAAAATACTAGTACACACACAAACATATATATATATATATATATATATATATATATATATATATCTGTGCAAATTAATAAGGACAAAGTAAAAAAAATCGCCTCTTTTTAGAAAATTATGCTTTTATTCATTCTATATATTTACAATGCATTTTTTAGTATGACATATGTCTTCTCTTAGCAGAAATGACCTCTTGCAGACGTTTTGGCATTGACCCTACTAAATTAGTACACATGTTCTTGAGTTCACTATCAAGAAACTACACTTGAATTGTTTTGTTTATTATGCGTTCTTTTGTTGTGTTGTACTTCGTTCCCGTACGTATTGCTAAAGCCTATTTTACGTAATAAAAGATGATTCTTCTACTTGATCGCAAATGGATGGTCAAATTCGTGATGGGAAATCAAGATTGATTTCAGTAAGATTATAAGTGTAGTTACATTTCGAATTCTACTTGTAAAATCCTCGAAATAGTATCCTGTTCTACAAATTAAAAATCTTTTATTTTCTTTTTCAGAGAAAGCTTAATAGAAAAATTATTAGAATATTTTTTTGAAAACTTTTCTTATAGATAATTCGTCTCTTTGAAATCGAAATAAATATATAAATTAATTAATTTAAGGAGTTCTTGTAGGGAAACACAATTTTAAGCACTAATTTTCATCCAAAGTCTATAACTTTTAAATAAGAGGTATAGTAACAATATTAAATTAGCAGAATTGCGTAGTATTTCTCTCATTATTCTTAGAATTCAGAATTTCAACTAAGCTCCAGAAAGCAATAAAGAGCTAATTATTGTTTTATTCAACATAAATGTTGGCACCTAATGTATTTTCACTTCGATAAACACTCTGAACTTTATAAGATATTTTGAATGGAAAATCTCCCAATGATGAAAGACTGATAGATTGATGAATAACTGGAGTGATAGTCATGTTGCTTATGAATTACATTTGTAATCAGCGAAAGAAGTTATGCAGAATTTAAAGACTATTGTTGCAGAGAGAAGTTGTGAAGAGGATGAGAGCTATAAAGAGGAATTAGCAACTGTATTCCAACAAGAGTAGAAAACCACTACATCATTCCCATAAAGATCTGGACAGGGTCAGTGAAGGACCTTCATCCTTACTATCTGCCTACAGACTGGATAATTGGTCCATATCGAAGTAATCTTTGCTAATTCTGAACATAAAAGATCATGCGCTTGTCAGACTTTTCATCAAATATGTAATCGTTAGGATTGATCTTTAATGTTCGAAATCAGGAATAAATATTATTTCCTCTTAACTTGATGTTAGCATTCTGAGTGGGAGTTAGCTCCTGTTACATACATATTTAGAAGGAAGACGATGAAATAATACCGGGAGTTACAAACAAACTATTTAGACCTAGCATTAGAAATGTTACAAAAACGAAACTAAATGAAAAACAAAGTTAATGAATGAGTGGTATGGTGAATAATAGTTTAAATTTACCACTCAGACTACTTTATGTCTAAGCTTTATCCCAAACAATGGCGACCGGTAGCTAGTGGTCATGGTATCAGGCTGGCTCTGGTTGACCTGATGCCCTGTACAGGTCTGATGTTCAATCTGTCGAGGCTCAAAGTCCTCCTGCTGGGTGTTGCAGAGAAGTTAGGAGAGGTTGCCAGCTCAGGTGTCGTCCTCGTCTTGACTGAGTTGAAAATTGCGACGTCTGTCGCCATAGCCCTCGTGTTGCTTCTAGTCGACGTTAATAAACCAACTAACCTAAACATGGTGTAGACCATCAGCATAAAATGAAGAACAATACTTCAACTCACGGAATGAATCTCAATGAATCAGTCATTACTTCGAGTCTCTTCCCAACCGTTTTGAGAAGAATCTGATGGAGAAACTGATACAATGATTCGCTTCTTAACTGTACACAATTCTACAAATTGCATACACAAACTTCGGGGAATGAAGTATGGTTTGCTGAAGGAATCATTGATGGAACAAAATAAAATCTCACTAAATGACTCATAAAAATCAGAGTGAACCTCACAAACTTCAAAAAAATTTACTATCAAAGAAGTACTAAATTAGAGAACTAAAACTGAATCAAATAATAATCGTAAATGAAATAATAAACTGAATATAACACATACACGAGGAGACCGCATTTGAAAGAATGAAGGGAAACTCTTATAAATTTGAAGTAGAGAAAGCTTATTTTCAAAGGAATTAATTTTGAGAGTAAAAGTAATTTTCATTGACCAAATACAGTGCACAATATAAAGTATTGAACATATGCATGAGCTATATATTATTCTTATATGCCTATTAATAAATCTAAATAGATAATGTCCTAGATCGTGCCATAGGAACTTAAATAGAACTAAGCCGGCTATCGCGTTTCCCAATTCAACAAACACAGTGAGATTTTAAATAATTTGATTAATTCAAAATCAACGAATAGATGAAAAGTAACTTGTAGATTAGATCAGAGTAACGTGTGAGCAGGTACTGAAATTGCATTATTAGTTCTGAAGTTGGTAGGAAGTTAGTTAGTAGCAAGAGTGGTCCTGAAACCAAGAGTGAAGATAAAGTGCCTGTTTAAAAACTTGAGTGATAAGATCTGACCAAAAATTCTGCATTGGGTCAATGATTCGAACCTCATCTGCAAATTTGGAGCTCCAGACAATGGGGTCAGCATGAGATAACAGTCTTTTAACGTCAGATCAGACACATAGAGACAGATGAATATAGTCTAAGGATTAAAAGATTATTCATGTATCTGAAAAAATATTGTTATCATATGTGTGTGAGAGACTTCCTGTCAATAGACTTTTGCTTCACAATTGTTTTAAATGAGATTAAAATGGAGTAAAATAGTAATGGGGCGTTTGAAACTCTCATAGAAATGGATTGTTAAAAGCTTCTTCATTGTTTTTGAACATGATTTCGGGATTCTAATGGTTTTTAAAGGAGTTTTCTTAAGCATATTTCAGCAGATTGACTTTTGTTAATGATATATCAAGCCTAATTTGAGTGAAAACAATTTACGTAGTATTTCTGTTGATAGTATCATCTCTTATGGTATCATTTGCTAGCACATAGTTTGTCAATAAATAACAGGACTGAATTCAAGAAATTTTTATTGAAGACAGACAATAGAATGAGCGTAAACTAAGACTACAAAACGACTTCAAAAGCCGTCTTTGAGGAGTTTTGTTCCTCCTCAAATCATGACATGAAAGTTTGACGGTTCATACAAAATTCCACAGTTTTCTCTTTAACGCCAAATTTGATGAAACGAAGCCGCTCAATGGTTGGCGATATTTACGTTCTCGACGCAAGCACCAATACACATTTCAGGCTCTACACTCCTACGGCTCAGACAAATGACATGGATCTCTTACCTTCAGAGTCCCCTCTACCCATTCCACCATAGAGACAACCTCGCATCCCTTCCTATAGGGCTACTAAATCCGATACTTATTAGACAAAACATTTACATCATAAATTACATAAAGCGGGCAATCTTTTCTATATTTTAATTACTTTGCAGTAAGAGAATACATGTTTTACAAATTTTAACTCTCTCTCTCTCTCTCTCACACACACACA
>BMAW01037467.1:195391-228253 GCA_019974015.1 Nephila pilipes
CCCCCCCTAAATAAATAAATCAGTAATTTGTATGGTTGATTACGGTCTAAATTAACAAATTTTACTCCAACATGTGAGCCATATCCAAAAAGTGGCGACATAGCTCTAGGCCGCAGAGGAAACAAAACTACAATGAAATTTGAAACTGTGGCCATAAATATGCAAAGTGGAGCAAGCAGCAACAACGGGAAACAGGCTTAAGCCATTCAAATTCGCGGAACCTTCATCCCGGGAAAATTAATGGCACACCAAGTGACATTGCCATTTTTTCTCACTCGGCTTTCGAGTTGCCAGTGTCACCAGTGCGGATGCTCGTGTAGGGTTACCCGTTCAGTATGCAGAAGAGATTTAATTCTTCGCTGCACTGGCATTGATGTCGTGAATTTCTGAATGTTTAACCCTTTCTGTAAAAGGGCATGTTTACTCCGTTCTATTATCACGACGAGATTTATGTCTCTTAGAATGGAATAGTCAATAACGTGGAAGGGTAGAGGTACTCTATCGGTACAGACCGTGCTTCCTTGTGTTATGTACGCTTTGACCGTGGTGCGAAGATTTATATTTATTGCCAAGAATGTGTGGGTTTTTAATGGTGGATATTCGCGTGGTATGGTTAATTTGAGAAGTGATAGAGACAAGACATTTAAAGTTTTAAACTGATCACATTACTTTACAAAGCTATACTTTGTTTGTCGCTAAAAATGTAGGCAATCAGTAAAACTCAAATTGATTTCGGCAGAATATTTGTAGATTGATTATAATACTTTAATGTGTTGGTATTTTTGTTCTCTTCATGCCACCATTATTATTGTGTGTTGCGAAGAACAACATGTACGATAATTCTAACGTCATTCTTTGTTTATTATTACTTTTTCTTTTGCTCGCCCGTAAGATAAGTTTGGTGTTTAAATTTTGCATCTGTATGATTAACTTTTGAATAAAATTTAGAATAAAAATTTCTTTTTTTTAAAAAAAAATAAAGAAATAAAATTTTTAAAGAATCGACATTTGAATCGACATAAACTCCCAATCCTTCTCTTTTTGTTTTCTCATCCAGAATAAGTATGCAAATTTAAAATTTCTTTTAAATATCAGGTGAATTTATGAAAAATGAATTCACGCAAAAATTAATGAATTACTTAAATCAGTATTATGTAATATCAAATCTTAATCCACAACTAGTCTCACTCAGTAATTGATTTTTTATATTAAAACATCTAGAAAAAGAAAACGCTTCGAACAATCATAACTATCCAAAGAGAGTTTTTAAATTATTTATTTAAAAATTGATACAAAACGATGCATTTCTGTAGTGATTATCAAAGCATCTAGAATTCTTTCTTTATACTAAAAAAGGATCAAATTATTACATAATTATGAACAAATTAATTACATGCACTCACGAGTGCTGCAAGTTTATGATAATCTATAAAGTTATGAATCCTTCTACAATTACTAAATTGTTTCTAAAAGTATTGAATGAATAGCAGGCTTTAAAAAAATTTTCCACGATTCATTTTATGAGCATTCTATTTCCCTCTCAAGAAAGAAATTGAGCATACCACTATCATGGGTACATTTATGCATATTCTATCCTAAAATATAACTGATTTTGCAGAAATACACTCCATCAAATATGCTATATATGGTTTGATTCTGCCTCAGAGAAAAAGTGAACTGTATTCTTAAGACTAAATGAGTTTACGCAAATATCGTACATAAAAATACTTCTTAAAATCTTATTTCTAGTTTACATTTGTATTTTATATGTTTTTTTTTTATTAATATAGCTTATTTATGGGACTTAATTAGCTCTTAAATAAGAGTAATTTTACTGATAATGTATAGAAACATATGGGAAAAAACAAATTATTAACCATAGACAGACTTAATAAATTGCATGATATTATTATAATCAATAATATATTAAACATTTATGTGAGAAATATGTGCGCAATCTTCTCCTTATTTTGAACATATCCGAATAAAATTTCTTCATAAAATAAATGATGATATAGGTAGAAAGCACGACCAAAAAATACAAGATAAATTTACATATAAGACATTTTTCTCATCATATCTCTTGAAAAAAAGATGTGATACACAGCAGATCATTAACTCCTGTTGACATCAATTCATCTTAGTTGTGAAAACTTTATTGCAGCAGACTCAGCTTAACACAGTTAATTAATCTAAATAAATTGTCGCAATAAGTATAATTAATAGTATTAATCAAATGCCAAAAAATGCTTATTAATCAAATACCTTTTTAACATTTACTTGTATACATATGCATATATCAGATTAAAACTGTAAAAACACAAATGTTTTAATTTTAATTTTACTCGTTTTCTTAAAGTTGTGTAATTAGAAATTAAGCATAAACAAAACACTAAAAATTGTTAGTATTTTGTTTTTAAAGACGTATGTCTCTTTTGAAAATTTTTATATAATCTTTCAAAATATGTACTGTTATTTCAATTATTCTTTAACAATTATAATTCTTTACTTTGTTTTTGAACCCAATTTCTATTCTTGATTGTCTCAAAGTTTATTCTATACATGCAGTTTAAATATTTTTAAGATTCATACAAAAGAATTACTACATATTGTAATCAATATTAAACGGGGAGTTCCTGTACTGATTCAAACCTGTATTTTTATTATTTTTTTAATACAGATTTTTAATAAGGGCTGTATGAACTTGAAGATGAAAAATCAATTCATGATCTTAGAACTAAATTATTACTAATAAAATACATTTTCTTTTTTTTTAATAAATGCACACACACAAACACATATCGTTTCGCTGAAATTTTGGACTTTATTTTCTTCCCTACAGAGAGACTATTGTAGCTGAAAAGACGGTTACACATTCAAAGAAAGAATACACCAGGCATTTATTCTGGAAAGGTAGGGATTATCTTGGTGACAGATTTAGCGAAAAATTTGGTCACCAGATTTGGCAATAAAATTAGATACCCCTAGACAAGTGTAGAAGTCTCAAGAACAATCTTTGGGAATATATTACAAGTCGGCGAGGTCTGTCGGCGGGATACTCTTAAGAGATCGAGCTTACCGAAAAAGTCTTAGAGCTATACACCAACCTCTCGGGAGATAGCCACGAACGCACTCGGCATTTACTGATTAATCAAACAATAAAAACATTTTTATAAGATAAGGTAGGCTATAAAAGTACTTGTTGAAACAAATGGTATAAGAGATCACATAATTGCAAATTACAATTAATAATTACTGTTAATTGAGCAGGAAATATGCGAGAAAAAGGACAGAAGGAGAAATTTTAAGGAAGGAGAAATTTTACGAGCCAAACGAATACAGGATTTAAGCTTGAAATGCAAACTACAATTCTCACATACGGACGTCATCCAAATAGCTCATCGTCATCCAAATTAAATGAAAACTTATTGTAAAGGACAAAAAAAAAAAACTTAGTGGTCAGCATATCAACAGTCATATGAACATAAATTTGTACTTTTAAAATTAAGAACGATTTAAATAAGAAAATAGAGAACTACTGCCTCCGGATCATCTAATTTTTAACCCTGATCTAGTGACGAGGACGACACCTGAGTATGCACCCCTCTCCAAACTTCTACACCACACCAATGTGAGGTTTTGGTGCCTCGATATATTTGATGTGCATCCTCCCCGCTTCACGACAGGTCTTCGTGGAATTAACATATGAATCAACACTGACCAGAGCTTTCCACCATGACTTAGTATTGAAATATAGCATCAGTTGAAACAATTTGAGAAAAGAGAATCTCCATCTCTCTCTCTCTCTTTTCAGTAAGGGCACGATCAGATTAAAAATATTATGTGAACCAAGTAAATGTGATTTTACTGTATTAACTAAAACAGGCACTTATAAAGGATGTCCAACTTATAACTTTGAAACGCAATAGTTAGAAAACAACCGAAAGCGACGATAACACTGTCACAACACAGACAAATAACACACATTCATATACAGAATATCGTATGCATCTCCTATTGTTAACAACAAATTATCCATTTCTGATTTTCGTCGTTCTGATTTTTCAAAATGATGTACTGATATCATTTCTCTGTGGAAAGTAACTCGTCTTCTGAGGATTACTATCCCATCGTTTTGCCATTGACTTCCACGCTTCTAATGTTAAAACAAACGATGAAATTGCGCACTAAATCCATGTGCTTGATAATACATCGCACGATATACAACACTTCATTAGGTATCCAACCACAAGTCCAGTGAGCATTCAGATGAATAATATACGGATGGCAGGAGAAAACAATATTCTGAATTTTCTTACTTTTATCAATATATTATAGAGGTTATTTTACCTTTTGCTAGAAAAAAATATGTAACTAAAATCATTCTCTTTTCACATGTGATGATAATAATCATATTTCGAAAATAAGTTACTGAATATTTCCATTTTTCAAAAGTATCTACCTTCTAATACGTTTTTGCCTATTTTATACTGTATCGAAACATGAAATATTCCAAACCATATCGGGATGTAAAAGGAACTGAAAGGAAAATAAAAAAAACTCAGTAAGTTGTGTACTGATTGTTTTATTTTAAATTATATATGGATTACATGCAATCAAGCACACTGCAAGTTGAATATTAAGTAATTTTTAAAAAAATATTACATACATCTAATCGTATTTATTTGTCCAGCATATATTTTTATTTAAATCACCAGTATTCATGATTTACTTTCATAAATTTTAAAATATAAAATTGTATTGCACTCAGATCATAAAATAGCGTAAATTTAGAATAATACGTCCCTCGTCCTTTTACAGCTGAAGAACCTCTCAAACTTTAGAGGGGTTTAGTTTAGCTTTTTTTTATTAACATCGCACTAGAAGCAACACGAGGGCTATTGGTGACGGACCTCGTAATTTTGAACCACGGTCAAGTGACGAGGACGACACTTGAGCTGGCACCCCCTTCTCCTAACATCCACATCACGCCAACGGGAGGACTTTGGGCCCCAAACAGATTTAATGTGCATCAGCCCCGGCTACACGGTGGGTCTTTAGCGGCCAAGGAACGAACCCGCGACTGAACGAAAACCGCCGGCCGCTAGTCCACGACCTTGACCATTAGGCTACCGCCGCCCTACTTTAGAGGGGACTAATAATCTAGATGATGGATATATTCACTTTCGGAAACAACTGCAGTAAAAAATCTGGAGAATTCTCTTTCCAGCCTCATTAAGAAATGAAAGAAAAGTATTGTAGGATGGCCTTGTAATTGTAAATTAAAGTAGTGTACAAAAAATTGCTGTAATATGTGAAGTAAATGCATGGATATTTGGTAGCTATTTGGCAGAGATTGTGTTTTCTGTAATAAAAGAATATATATATATATATATATATATATTGATTAAATAAATTGAAATATTTAAGCAAATTTAACAAACTTATAAGGGAAACTTATCAAATAAATAATTGAATTACACACAAAGCAATTATCAACGTTGGTTTTACTGTGAAACGCGCAGAAACCTACTTGACCATAGTTTCAACAAATGAAAAAAAAATATTAACGCGCAAATACATTGTTTAAAATATAAGTAAATTTGTTCACATATTTCAGAATTGAAGCATTCCGGTTTTCATATTTCAAAGATTCAGTGCACGCACGCCGTGATCCGAAAGAGAGTCATAACAAAATAAAATTAGATATTTCCCAAGATATTTTTCAGGGTATATGTCCACATATAGTTGCACTATCAATAATTTTAATTATTAGTAACCATCAGCTTTGCGGAGAGCAAAACACTTGTTATTCGTTACAAACATTTAGAAAATAAAATTCTAATAAATATTTCCGAATGTATTATTAATAAAAAGCAAATAAAATTGAATATCATTCATCACTATAATTTCAAACGCAAGCGGGATATCATTTAAAACATAATTTCAATCGACGCATCCAGGACGGCGACACTCAAAACAGTGTTTACCTTCCCTAATTGCAATTCATAGAAAGTTACACTTTCCAATTTAAAAAGAGATCCGCATTATGCACAGGCCTACTCTAGATATTACCATAAAATTATATCACCGGTGTCTTGTCGTTTCCCACTTAGTTTAGAAACATAAAAACCACTGTGCAATTATCCAACATTGCATACCTTAATGAGTGATTAATGAAAACCAACCACTTGCCATTTCTGAAATAATAGCAAGTCTAATTTAAATAATACTTATCCAACTCCTTTTCCAAGAATTGAATTCGCGTAATTGTCTGTCTGTTTTCTTGGAGGAGCCATCACAAAAACAACGAAAAAATTTTAATTGATTACAGCCACATCCGTGAATATTGTTTCTTCTTTTGGAAAAGGGATTCTAGAAGGCGGGGCTAAACAGGGGGAGGTCAGTAACGAGACCGGGATCATCCTCCTCTTAATGTAAATCTCTTCACACCAGACCCTGAGTCCATACCTCCTCCCAGTTTCTGCAGATCTTATACATAGTTCATTCCAGACGTCTGATTTGCAGCTCAGACAATGCTTTTGGGCCCTTTTTCTAGACGGGTGTCTGATTTTAGTGTCTAGACGGGGTGTCCCTTTTTTTCAAGCCTAACCTGAATCGGAAACTCTGATTTCGGATGTTGCTAAGCTCGGGAAGTTTCTTTTTTATCCTCCCTTCCTCTCTCTCGGCTTGTTTGCCTTGGATATGTGAGACGGTTAGATATAGAAGTGCAAAGTTGTTTCAAATAATTTTGACATACTGTATAGAAAATATTTTATTTCTGTCGTGTGTTACGCAAATGCATTTAAAATTTGATTCCACGGAGAACTATGATTGGATAAAATCATCGAAAACATATTCATTTTATTTTGAATGACTCTTTCAAGTAATAAGTAAAATGATACATAAAATGATGTAAAAGTTATTAAAAATGTCATTTAAAGATTTAAAGTCAATTTTTAACAAATATGTAGTGAATATTCGTGTGTTACTTTGTTTCTAATAAATACTAACATTCTTAAAATCTCGTTTGGCTGTGACATACCTTTTAACTAACGTATCATAGAAATATAGCTAACTTATAATACGTAAAATCTAGTAAAAATACCAAAACAAAGAGAATTACTGTTTATTGCATCCTTTTATTTACCTTTTTTGTATAATTTTCATTTATTAAATTTTTCCTTATTTTGAAGACAATATTGTTGGGAGTCTTTTTCAGTACATTAAATACTCGTTTTGGTTATTTTCAAGATTATGAAGAAATTATAACTATAAAATTATAAGCACATAGGAATTAGCTGTAAGTCAGCGTAATCGTTCAACATTTGAGAATCTTTCTCTGAATTATTAGATATACTGAAATGATAAGAACTATTAATAATTTGGGTATTACAGTGTTATTAATAAATAAATTTGTTTTCGTACGATAATTTTGCTGTCCTTTTAAACTACATTACTTATTCTTTTCGAGTTTTTAAGGCATTTTATGTGCCCTTTTAGTAATATTTAGCTATATATCGCTGTGCCTATGTTACTATGTTTATATATTCTTATTAAGGGACATCCAAGTTATAGAAATACAAGTTTATTGAGTCACCTTTTGCTGCAATTTATTTTTCTGCCATTTTATTAAATATAATTTGGAGGTTATTTTATTAATTTCGAAAGAAATTTTTTTTTTTATTATTATTTTGGAAATTTTCGGGATTTTCTAAAATAAATCTTTTGAATCATGAATATTAACGTTAAACATAATTCAAGTTTTTTTCCTAACTATTTGTTCACATTTTCAAATTTTTGCTATAATACTGACTATTCATCCTATAATACAAAATGCCATATTTTCATAAATAAACAACACAGACTGATAAGTAATACATGAATGCAAATGGGAAAAACAGAAGTTTTTTTTTACAAGTATTCAATATTACTTCCTTCACTTACACGTATAATGTTAATTTTATATGTAAATTCCAGCCAAATATATTGTAAAGTATCCATGATAATTTATTGTACAACAGCAGAAATCCGTTGCATAAGTTCAAATAAATTTACTTAATGGTGGCGCAAACGCTTTATTTTTTACATTGCCCCAAAGGAAGAAATCGCCTGAGACCATATCAAGTGACTTAGGTGGCCAGCTATGTAACATCAAGAAATGGGGTTCACTACAAACGATCCAACAGCGAGAGAACTCTGTGAAAGCTTCTAAAAGAGATTTCGTGAAATAGCTTTACGAGGAACACACGAATGCCATCTAATTTTTACAATATAAAGCTTCCACAGTTTTCCTTTGTTTTCATGTATTACTTGTCATTTTGGGTAGTTTATTTTTGAAAATATGGAATTTTTTGAAATCGAATGATTCATATTGAATAATCCTGCAATGCTGGGCATTCTTACTCATTAATTTATAAGTTTACTTACTTATATAATATTCTTTTTTTATTTTTTTCCTAATTTTAAAGCATTTTAGATTACTTTTTTCAAATTTCTCACACCGTTTCAAGTATATTTTTGAATTTCTTACCTGTCCTTGAACTTACCCATAAGCAAAAATTCTAGAATAACATTTTCGTAAATTTGATTTAACAGGAAATACACTGCTAACAGTAAGATCTTGTAACTCTTGTTTCTTTACCATGTTTATTTTATGTACAGAAAAAAAAACTTAGATTAAATATTTGCAAGGATAAAATTAAATGTTACAAGAAAAAAATATTTTAAATTCTATTTATTTCGCTTTAAATATTCAATGCTTATTTTTAGAACACCAATTATCTGTTAATTATCCTTGGAACTGATTTAACATTTGCTTGTTTTTAACTCATTTGCGAATTTATTTTAATATGTACTCCAAAATTAATTTCCGTCTATATTTGGCTAACTACTATAAATAATATCATTCATCTGGAGTTAAATGACCATAAAGAATTTAGACATTATAAAAATTTGATTTGTGAGTAAACATTTGAAAAGTAAAAACAAATTAAATGTTTTATAAGGTGAAAATTGTTTCCTTAACTCAATAAATCATATAATTACCAGCGATATATAATATCCAATAATGACCATTCTATTTGCATTGATAGCCACTTAATTATGTTTACAAACACATTCATAACATTCATTAGAGCCATTTTTAATTTGTTTTCAAACATATTAATTGTACTACTGTGATAGGAATATTTGATTTCGAATACGGTAAAATACAAAACAAGCAAATTACATACTTTAAGACAAAAAAAAAATTAAAAATCTTGTCTTGGAACTCCTGAACTATAAATCTAACAAATTGAAAATCACACATTAATCTGAAATGCAACTCACATACAATATTAACTTTACCATTTCAATTGCAAAAATAATAAGTAGTTTTCATCAACAGGGGGTTGTCTTTGATTTCATTTCATAATTTTAAAATTTTTGATAAGATCTATCAATTACTGGAAATTATTAATTGATGTAAACCACTTCAAAAATGTCTAAATTTATGTTGCTGAATTAAATTTAAATGAAATTATAAATCAAATAATATTCAAAATAAAATAATTGACTAAAATTTTTTTTTCTATGAGTTATTCGTAAATATTTTTCTACAAACTAGTTTCTCAATATTTAGTGTAATTAGTAACGGAATTCCTCCCCGCTTAAAAATCTCATGTTAGGATCAAAGTGTATTCATATTTAATTTACATAAATATGAAAAAAAAAACTCACATTTTATACGAGCAGCGTGAACAAAGAACTAACAAACGAGTAGAAAATTTTAAACTATTTTATTTTTAATTTATAAGAGCTACATGAATTTTTATTTATCAAAAAATTCAGTTTTTACTATATATACAGTCTTTTTCTTACAGTACATGTACGAATAGCAAGGACTTTTTCTTTAGGATCTGGTAATAGCGATTTATAAATATAATCGAAATTATATAGTTCCAGAATATATTTATAATGTTTCATACTAAGTTTTTGTTTCATTAAAATAACTGCCGAAACTGTTGAAATAATTAAAATTAATTTTATAATTACAGTTATTCCAAAAGAAACAAAGTCGTTTATTATAAATTAAAATTTTAGAGGGAAAGGTATTTTAGAGGGAATTTTAGAGGGTTCAGAGGGAAAGACTACAACCAGATAACGCAAAATAAGGATTCTCAATTATAATAAGTAAGTATTTAATGAGGAATTTCATTCTGATAAAATAATTGAAGTCAGTCTTTTCAAATTTTAACTACTTTAACTTTAGAATCGCGCTAATCTTTGCTCTCCTAGCCTCAGTCAAACGCTGAATTAAGGATTATGAGGAAAACTCCTTTTACTGGAATATTAAAACTTACGCCTTCGTCTAAAAAATAAATTTTTAAAAACAAAGAGAAAATAACTAAAACAAAAATGTCATTAAAAATCAAAATTTTTCTCCACATCTATGAAAACTACGAACATGGTGTTCAAAACTCACACATATAAATGAAACTAAATTTGAAAATTAACTTTCAAAAATAATTTAAATTTAAGAGAAAGATTCACTTACTTGTAGAGAACCCAGAAATGCTATACATAAAATCAAATAAAGACTTGTAAAAGCATAAAAACTGAGTTAAAATAGCATTAAAACTTACGAAACAATACATTTTTTCACTTCAAAAAAATTCCTGTTGCCAAAATGCTGTATTTAAATTCTAGAATGAACCAGTGAAATGCCCAAGGCTCACATACAACTGATATGGAATACTGAATTTTAAAAATTACTGTTAAAAATAAAACCCAACATAATTATATATATATATATATATATATATATATATATATATATATATATATGCAACAGTAATCAATTATCTCATATGATGTAGGAAGCTATGAGCATTCCTCAGTTTTAATCGTAAAAACATTTCATTTGAATAGCATGAAATTTTGATTAATTAAAATACTCACATATTTTTCAAATATTTTCAGTAAAAAATATATATCTAATAATCATCAAAATCAATAATATAAAATTTAAAAATATTTAAGTTCATATTTTTGCACACTCTTACCAAATTATACTGATATATGTTTTACCACATGAAACAAATAAATGTAAAGTTACATACTGGCAAAGATTCAGAATGACATTTATTCTTAAAATTTTATACATTAGCCTATTTTTCATTGTGTTCAACTGAATACATTTGAGCTAATTAAAAAGAAAAAAAAATGATTCGGGCGATTCAAAAGAGTTTCCCTGAGTCAACTTTTGTAGAGAAAACGCTGAAGACAATCTCAACTTTTATTTTGTCGTCTTTTTTTTTTCTCGCCTTCTTAAAAGTTCTTCCTATTAGTGTAATTTTAATACTATATAGCTTCATTTCGTTAATATGACCTCAATACTCTGAAATTCAGAAATTTTTTAATGATATTACGTTAAGTGATGCTTGTTTTATAATGAAATAAAGAATGAATCATATTTTATAAGAATATCGCTGTGAATTGATATGGTGCTCCTTTGGTAATTTGATTTGCAAGAGATTAATGTAACAATTTGAATATTCCCACGTGTACCAAACGAACTTCGACACCAAGGTTGGCAACCCTTTTAGATTTCCTTGGCACACAAACGACGAACTTAATGTATATCAGTAAGTTGAAAACGTCATTTTGGATTACTAAGATTATGCGCTTTGAGGTTTTTACCTATCTTGTGTATTTATGTAAATAAAACGTCTTTATATCTGAAATCTGATGTATTGTGCATCAACCTGTTGTAGGTTTTATTAGCAAAATATTTTCGGTTCTTCTTAAAATTATTTTTAATTTGGGGAAAGAACGTAGAATTAAATGTTGAAATTTATCACGCAATAACAACTCTGTTACCTTACTTTATATTGTATATTATTACAAGAAGAGCCTAGCATTCTCCTTAAAAATGTTAGGAATAGCTTTTCAAATGCCTTAAAGAAATTTAGTAAGAAATAAATAACCTCAAAGAATCTATAGAAAAGCATTTTAAAATACTTTAAACTAACATTATATAATATAATATGAAATAAATTTATGTAAATCACTAACTTTAATGTATTTTATAAAATTATTAGTATCATTCCCATAGCAATAAATCAAAAAAAAATATTGCAAAGGTTCTACATTGCACACGATTATCATGAATGGCACCGAATTATACATTTGACTCTAACATTTATGATTCAATATATATAGTGATGGCTCTAAAATTATTAAAATAACATAAAAAAATCAGAAAATAGACTGAAATGTTCCTTCACAATGAAAAAATATCCTGTTATTAAAAATGGCCAGAAAATAAACTTGATATTAATTTATTTCTTTAATCTGGGAGCCATTATCAAGATTTATGTGTACACCTACAATGTTTATGATTCGCAGATAAAAAGAAAACTTAGCATTGAAATCCGGTCTTCTATGATAACAGAGTTTTGTGTTATCAAGATAAGATACATCTTATCCACCCGTCAAAACGCTTTGAGAAATTTACGTCCGGAATCAAATGCTATCCATTCCTCACAGTAGTCTTAGACAAATACAATAAGCATTTACAATAGCTGTAGCATCTACATTGCTTGTGATGCGCAGTTAAAATACAACATAACGTCCAAATTCAAGCTTCCTTGATAAGAGAACTAACTTTATATTATCAAAATAAAATATCTTATCCACGCATCAAGACACACCGAAAAATTATCTCTGAAATCAGAAGCAGTTCGTTCTTCGCAATAGACTATTAAGTAAATACAATTATTTTTACAGCTTTCTCCTACGAATAACTAGCCGAGAAAGAAGATTCACCTATTAGTGATAAATGAGGGGAGGTTATTGATTAGAGTAACCATTTTTCCAGCTGCATATAATCTAAGTTATCCTTTGTAACTAGTGTCATGAAATTTCTGAATAAAATTTTTAATGTAACTAAGCAAAGAATCCCTGACTTATATTCATATTCTTTTCCATCTTATTATTCTTATAATGAGGTAAACACAAAATAAATATTTCCTCAAAAAAAAAAAAATATAATTAATGAGAAAAAAATTGAACTTATCATGATATCTACAGATTACTGCTTTTAACATTTAATCTAAAGCATATAATCTACGCGAGGATGGCTCAAAAACCACCTGTTTTCGGAGATAGAAACCATTGCTAAGTGATTTTGATGTTATCATTGAGTTCTGCCATCTACTGAGCGGCGCCGAAACCAATGTGACACGGTTTCATTGATAAGTTTTTATTTGATAAATGTTTTGCATGAAATCAAAATTTGATTGCTGCGTCTTCGAGTTGTGTTGTCATTTTACGTCAAGTTGTCCCCGCCGATGAGACCTGGATTCATCATTAAACACCAGGAACCAATCAATAATGAAAACAATGAGTTGCTTGCGGTGTATATGCTCCAAAGAAGGCGAAGATGGTCTCATTTGTTATGGCGATGATTTTTTGGGGGTTGTGAATACCGTCATATCCATGGACCTTTTAGAAAGAGGGAAAACGATTCTTGAACAATACTACAGTGAGTTACTCCATTTGCCAGTCGCAGTATCATGTTTCCCATTCCTAATATGAGTAATTTTTGAACCTCCCTCGTACATTCATTAGAAAATATTGATCTTGTTGACATGTATACACACACTGACTATTTTAGACTTAAAAATAAAGGTGAGAATGTGAGCATTATGTAATTAATGCAGTGACGTTGGGCACCTTTGTTAACGTCAGGGTTCGGTTCTATAAAAGAATTGCAACAATGCAAGTTAATAAACTTCAGTCACTAAATAATCACTGAACCAACTTCTTAACTAATCTTTACTCTTCCTGGTATAATAATCAAATATTAAGATATTTTCCAGGCCTACACACCTAACCCTTACGTGTCCTCTACAAAACATAATCAGAAATGAATACTTATCTAACTTGTTATAAAGGTGGGTCCAAGTCCTGAATTTATTCCTCACAAATCTTAGAATACGCATGGGACTAATATGGTATATAATTCAAACCTTCCGTTCTCTCTCTCTCTCTCTCTCCAACTCCGTTACAAAATATGATGTCAGGCTGCGTAATGTTCCGTAACCAAAACACCTTTTTATGATTTATCACATTTTTGACACAATTAACTTGTGACGACATCCTTTTAACCTTCTCGTCAGTCATCTAAAAGCTTACACTAATCACAAGATTTAAATTTCAACTTAAGATCAAGCTCGGTCAAAGTAATTAAAATAGCCAATTATATCCAAAATAAATTTTTTATCAATCCTTTGGTGAAGGGGGGAGGCTCTCAAACTGTTTAGTGTCCCCATCCGTGAGTACTAGCAACTTCTATAATTTATCAAGGAATACGCTTACTGGAATATAGTGCGAGTACTTCCTTCAAGTAATCATTTGCTCCGACAGCGTTGAGTTTTCTAATCTCATCAAATTAACAAGACACAACAGAAGACTTCCGCTCACATTGCACCGAAACCCTTCCTTTTATTAAAAACTTACTTCTTTTATTCTTTTAACTTTAACTTGTAAAATTTATATTTCTTATCGCTTTTCACTTATTTTCATTTATCTTTTACACACTTTTCACTTATTTTCATTTATCTTTTACACACTTTTCACTTGTTTTCATTTATCTTTTACACACTTTTCCTTAATAATTAACTTTAACTAACAATACCTTGATTGTTATTAACTTTTCTTACTTATTTACTTTACTAAGTTATTAATTTAGCTTACTTTCACTTATCCGTAAACTTCGTATGAGATCAGAGAGTACACATTTGTTAATAATAACAACAGTTCCTTTATTCATTCAATAACAACTCCCTACGCGTTACCTTGGGTGATCAGTGCAGATTACATTTAGCCCGCGATCCACAATTTTCGAGTGTTAACTCGCTTGCTTACATCTGCTCCGCTCGAAGACTAGTTCTGATCTGAGGGGTTTGTGTGACATCTTACATTCGCCCCTTTGCAAAAACGCCTTCTACAGACGGGCTTCAAACACTAAAGATAACACTATTACATTAACCCACTTATTCAATTCAATTCTCTGTCGCTTTTATACGACTTGATTACCTCTATTCACTCAACTTTAAAAGTTTTATTTCATTTGTATCATCACAATTCATCTGACTGGGAAGAAGCTAGGAACTGAAATATAAAATCGGATAGAACCCTCAGATGTTAGTCAAAAAGACTATTCGCGAACTGCCCATGTGAGAAACTCATTGCAATTTTAAAATGTATTGTGTTAGGGATTGTTTCAAAATTTAAACTGGAACAGTTATTCAAATTGTATACATTAAAAACTTGCTAGCTCCTTGCATTGAAGAAAATATGGCTTGTAAAAACTACCGATAACCTTGCTGACTGTTCACAAGACTGTTTATTATTTTTAAAACGGGAGAAGGATAGAAATAATAGCAATAACAAGAAAACCCGTTATATTTTGAGCTGTTCCGAAATAACAGACGATTCATTACTCTTATGATGATGTCTACTATGCAGAATAGTAAAAAAGATGGAACAGATGGTAACCATTCATGGTTTAAAACTCATCTGGCTAGTGGTAGGAATATACGGTAGCACGTTTACAGCTTTATTTGACTCTTTTTTTTTCTAAACATGATTTTTTTTTCATAGATTATTGTTACGGAATATAAATCACATTTTAATGATCCGTTGAATATAAATTAAGACGGGAAGTTCTTTTTGATGTGGAACTAAATTACAGTATAGTTTATTTAGGTTAATCGAAGTTTTATTTGTTTTATAAAGTTACAGCTGAACACTATAGCTTGTGGAATAAAATATCTATTAGTGGTGTGAAAAATCTCTTAAATTACTGTCGTCACACGTGTTTTATTTTTCAGTACGATGCACCTGTGTTAGAAATACAATGTAACAAATACGGAACACATAATAATGTAATATAAAGGTATAATTATGAACATATGCATGCATGTAATAATATTTATACCATTAATCGTAAATATTTCTCCTCGAGTATTATAATCTCTTTTTAATAATTCATTGGAAATAATTAATAGAAATTAATTTGAGTAGTAAAAATCTAAATAAATGTTGTCTGAGACGTTCGTGCGGGGGTCGATTACAAAACTGTTTCCTAGATGCTTTATGTAACTCGTGATGACAAATTAAATGCATAAAATGTACGGCGATTTAAATTCTGAAAATAGCTAAATGTGCCTTTTCTTATTAATGAAACTTGGTCGAATCATTATGTCGAAAAACAAACAAACACAATTTTGTAAAAGTTGAAATTAATTGCCTGTCGTGAGGTGCTATTTTTTGAAATCATGTAAATTAAATTTTAATGACAGCTAATTAATTTATATTCATCTTAAAGCTTATGATAATATCGAACCAATTTAAACATATACAGAATGAAAGGAATCAATAAAATAAGTGAGGTAATAATATCAAGAATTGAAAGGAATAATTTTATTCAAAAAATTAAAAAAAAAATGTTTTAAATAACGCTTTACTGGCATTTCAAGTGGTTCAAAATTACGAGGTCCGTCGCCGTGTTGCTTCGAGTGCGACGTTAATAAAAACCAAAACTAAAACTACTGGCATTTCAAATTAAAAAAAAAAATAAGAAAAGAACAAGACAGTTTTTTAAAGACATTAGATAAACACAACAATTATTAAGCAACGAATACTTTAATTGGAGTCACGTCCGGAAGGCGAGGATGATACTATAATTGAAACCTCAGGTGTCACAATTCTGCACCACGTCAGATGAAGATATGGGACCAAGTTTCAGTAATAGAGTTGCAAACTTCATTATCCTTCATGATGATGGAATCGGGACTCAAACCCACCATTTGTTAACAGCGGGCTTCTCTTTTTAAATTAACGAAGACTCTGGACATAGAAATATAAATAAAGTGATTATATAAATCCGAGGAAGGAATTATACAAATACGCGTTAAGTCATCGAACAATTGTTTTGCACGTCATGCATAAAATAGAAAAATAGCAAAAGTGAAAATGTTTTATTATAGTAAAGATTTATTGATAAGCTTTTGATAACACATCAATGAATAACCCCCGAGACTAACCCAGAGATGGCGCTCGTAGTAAACCAGTAGTCAGGTCTTTCTAGAGTACTAACCTTTGCTTGAAACGTGTCAAAATTTTAAGTCGATCGGACCAGAAACAGCTGAGTTATCGAGGTTGGAGTAAAGTCGTTTTGTAGTTTGTTTAAAAAGTGGAAAAAACCGAGTTTCGTGTTCTGATAAAACATTGTTTTTTAATGGGTAAAAACACAGTGCAAGCGAAACAATGGATTGAAAAATGTTACCCGGACTCTTGTCCATCAAAAGCAACGATTTGTCGGTGGTTTGCCGAGTTTAAACGTGGTCGTACCGACACAAATGACGCGGAACGCTCGGGTGGACCTGTGGAAGCCGTTACACCGGAAAATGTGAGTGAAGTGACAAAAATTATAATGAAAGATCGTAAAGTGAAGCTCCGTGAGATTGCTGAGATGACACAGATATCATATGGAAGTGTATTTACTGAAAAAGGTTTTTTGAAGTGAAGTGAAAAAGGTTTTTTCCAAGTGTGTGCCGCGATTGTTTTCGATGGAACAAAAACAGCAACGAGTCGATGATTCAGAAAGCTGTTTATCGCTATTTACTCGCAACAAAAAAGATTTCTAGCGGGAAAAAAAAAAAAAGATTTGGAAAACCGTTGGAACGATTGTATCACCCTAAAAGGTGATTAACAAAAGGTGTTATGTTGATGAATAAAAAAAAAAATTTTGCAAAAAAAATGTTTTTTTCAATGTTAGTCTCGGGAGTTATTGATTGATGTGTTATAAAAAAAAAAAAGAAATCGTAATTATTGAAGAAAGGTAAATATGTGAAAGGTTGCTGAAAATTAGACACGAAGAAATTACTCAAAATGAAATTCTGTGACTAATTTTCTCTTCCTCACATAAATCTGCAGCCATCTTAAAGTCTAATTAAACAGTCAATAAATTCAAAACTCCAAATGAAAAGACGTAAGAGCTGGACAAAACAATTTATTAACAGGCAACATTGAATACGTAAGATAGTTTTATTAATTCGTTTTATTCGGTATTAGCTGGCCAAATCACTCTTCTGATTCAAATACTTCTTACATAAACCAGATTCGCTTCCAAAGTAAACAATACAAATGTCTATCAGCTTGTTGTTATTCTCTACCACCCTTCTCTTTCACTTCAGTTCTTTTATGCTTATGTATAATTATCACGAATTTAATTCGCTACACTTTTTTTTTTTTTTTTTTATCTTCATCTAATTTACCAAATAATGTTTCAATTTCGTTGTGAAGAAATTGTTATTTTACGCAGTTCAATTTTACAAAATGACCCAGAGTTGTTAAGAGAAAATAGCAAATAACCAAACGTAACAAGTCAATGGAGTCAATGAACATAATTTATTTCTTACTTATTTAACGGCTTTTTGTGGGATATGGAGCAACGAAGGCTATCATGCCGTTTAAAATATAATTTTAACTCTACAAATATTAAAAAAACTTTATCTTCTGCAAGAAAGTTCTGAATGCTTGTCTATAAACTACAGAAATTTTTTTGCAGACGAAAAGGAGGTTGCTTGATTGATCGCTGAGAACCAACACGAGGGTTGATGGCGACGGATTTTATAATTCTCAGTCTCGGTCAAGTGAAGAAGACGACACCTGAGCTTGCACCCCATCTCCAAACTTCCACACCACGCCATTGGGATAACTTAGTAACTTGGAGTTTTAGCCTGAATCATCACTGCTACACTTCGAGTCTTTTTGATCAGAATTCGAACAAAGGAAAAGGAAAATCATCCATTTTGTGGTCAGTTTGCGCAACAGTTCTCGGAAAATCAACCCATTTTTAAAAATTAAGCAATATTAAATTACTATTCTTGATAATAAACGAATATTCAACTTGTAATCAAAAAAATATCAAAAGTATATTTCATCTTCAAATCTAACTCATTCAAAATAAGTTTTCAGAGTAACTAAATTTCTTTTCACAGGTTACAAATCGGTTAATGAATTTTAACTCGTTTTTGAAGAACCGCTAACTACTCGTATTTAATCTGCTCTCGAACATAATATTTCCTCATCTTTAAGCTGAATAGTTTTAAGCGAGAAATATAAAGAATATGTATAAAATTCAGTTAAAACTTTTAACTTGAAATTCGATTAAATCCTATTCCCATTAAATGTACCATGTTCAGTTTTGAAATTCTTTTCCAAACCAGAAAAGCAAAATAACGACTTTGTAAATTATATCTGGAAGATAGTATGTTTCTTTTATCATCATCTTGGAGACATTACATAATTATTGTATTAGCTTTATAATGTTCTCCGTGGAAAGAGTCAAAAATTCACTCTTTCCAGGGCTTGTACCTTGTAAGCGTCATACAGTAAAAGGAAACATCTTAAATTCCAAAAGAGATTACATTTTGTTGGAGAGAGAGTTATTTTAGGAAGAATCAAGGAGCGATGGTAATAAAATGCATCTTCTTATAACCATAGAAAATTTCATTTCTCCATACTTTATAAAAATCAAATAACCTTTATAGCAAAAAAATCTTAAGATAATGAAAATAATTGCATGTTTATTCAAACTTTGGATAATTATTTTAAATAACTTACATAAATAAACACACGAATTAAAATTTTAATTTGTGTATTCCCCTATGATACCCCACACTTGTTCTTTTTCAAATGAAAAAGTGTTTTAACCTCTTTTAAAATAAGATGAATAAACCACAATCTACATCACTCATTTTTTGTTATTTAGAACCTTCTCATTGTCTCTGTAAGGTAAGTTATTATTATTTTTTGTTTTACTCCCAATTTTAAAGGAATTACAACTAGTTTTTAAATAGTAAAAAGTTTCTGAAGGGATTGATTGTAGTTTCAAATCAATATGTTTTGATTAAAAATTGGATATCAGTCTTCTTGCTTCATAAAAAAACACTATTGTTGGATTCATTGAGCTAAACTTTTTTTAAAGTTTCTCCAGGAAGTGCATCCGAAACAATTTGAACGTAACAGCATGCAGAAAGAAAAGCAACAAAACGAATTTGAATGAATTTTGATGAAGATGATTTTATTCTATTGCTTTTCATTGTGTATTGATGAAAAGTATTAAAAAAAACTAAACATCTGATTACATGCCTCTGTTAGATTACATATATTTATTAAATAACTTTTTATCAAATAAAAATAATAAATTGAAAAATAGGAACCAAATTGATTTATTAAATTTTAAAATACCTTTGTGCTTTAGGCAACGACAAAAATATGTTATTAAATCGATGCACAGTCATACATCAAATTCATTGATTTGTTTATTATCTTTCTCTATAACGATGTTTTATAAGTGCAAAAAATATATTGGCATCTAATATTAAGTTCACAAACACAAAATTTGTGATAAGTGGAGAAATATTTGGTTTGTTGCAATGAAATTTGTCGCAGAGATATATTATTATTGGAGAAAGCATATGTAAATCATATCAAAGTCGGTCAAAGCATGAGGTATTATATCACGGAATAGGTTCGCCTAATATGGAGTGTAACCAATATGTATTGCTATACAAGCCTCACAACGATCCATTGTATTGTTAATGAGGATGGCGAGAAATGCTTGCGGCAATAAATTCCACTCTTCTAAGCGCGACTTTGAAAGCATGGAAGATCCCAGGAGGAGGATGACGTGGTGCCATAGCTCTTGGACAATTCTCAACATATTTTATAGGATTGATATTAAGAGACTTTTCGCGGGGCAGTCCATGTGGCGAATATCTTCTTCAAGAAAATCATCAACAACGAGAGCTTTGTGTGGCCTCGCATTAATGTCCATAAAAAGAAATCCGAGCGTGCAGCACCGTAGAAAAAGCCTCATTGAGGTTTCAAGGACCTCTCTATAGTGCTTTGTGGTAACATTAACTGCATCATATACTTGTAGAGGTATACGAACGCCTAACATGATGCCTCTTCAGACAAGGATTTCTCTGCCACAGAATCGATCGATATCTCTTACGTTGGAAGAATGATAGCGAACTCCACGTTCTTTTCAGACAAACACGAATCGAAAATAGCTCTGTGTGCTGGGTCTCGACTCATTAGTGAAAAGAACGCTTCATTCTTGGTGAGTTTACGAATGATGTGTTTGGCCTTACGACAAACGGGTTCCTCTGTGTTATACACT
This sequence comes from Nephila pilipes, assembly GCA_019974015.1. Classification (NCBI taxonomy): domain Eukaryota; kingdom Metazoa; phylum Arthropoda; class Arachnida; order Araneae; family Nephilidae; genus Nephila; species Nephila pilipes. The sequence goes on from BMAW01037467.1 coordinate 216,639, forward strand.
CGTAGGAAGACACACCGCTGGACACCGGGAGTAAACATCCTTTCTGCTGGGCGTCTGTGTACTGCTCTTCTGGTATTTCTTATTCCAGACGCAGCAGCAAGGTCACGAGAAAGCCCTGTATCCATTGTCTGCCTTTATCATCGTGCACTTAATGCCATGTTGCGATCCTGTGCAGGTGTTGTCAATTTTGGACGGCCTTGGCCGGGCGTTCTAATGATCGTACTACTTGTTTGGAATTGATTACACGGCCATCATACCACTTTTGGTAACCATCGAGCCATCTTCACTTGAGACTGCCCAGCTTCAAGGCTGCCAAAGGCTCTCTATCTCACTGAATCACTTAAACGATTATTAGAACCCATTTTCTCTGGTGTCGGTCAAACTTGTAGGTTTTAATGTAATATTCACAACACTGTAAACAGATTTCCCAGATTCTTTAACGGTCAAATTTTCCATTGCGCATCAAAACTAGCTCTCTCTCACTCACACACGCACGAACCTTTTATTCCAAACTGGATGCTACCAATGTGCTACTCGTTCCTCAATATGTAAAAAAAATACAAATTTGATCGATTTTACTGGTAGTAGTAGTGAATTATTGAAAAACAAGTGTTTGTGACCTTAATTGTTGACATTAGTGTATAAATAATATATGACCAATAAATTTAATTTTTTTGGCTATCCTTCAATAAGTTACAGAAAATCTATACAACTCTCTCATGAATCATGGTTCTTGATTTATGAAGTCTCGCTTTATTTTAAATCACTTGAGTAGAAAAAGAACTCCAGAGTTGATAAAACGCCAAACTCACACTTGGGGTGTATTATAAACTGAAACAGTTATCTCGTAAATTACGCACTTTCACAGATCCTCAGCTTTAGAGGTTGAATTAAATCACGCCTGTACTGAAAGTATACCGAATAACGAAACGAAAAATTGTAGATTATGTAAATTACACTTTAAAAAATAGGAATGCTAGAAATTCTCTCAAGTCTTAGTCGTCGCCCAATCAAATCTATGCTCAAATTATAGTGGTGTGATTTACGAGATTCGTCTTTAAGAAAAAGTTCTATTAACGACTTTAATTCTGAGCTGTTTTCGAGAACATTTTTATGTACTAAGACAGAGAAAAGGGCAGGTTTATTTCAGCTATTAGAATATTTGTATCAATAAAAATCAGAGGATGGGGACTTGGTTTTAGCTAGAAGTCGAACCAACAGAACAGAATAAAATTATTCTTGCGGAACGAAGTAATTAAAATTAAAGCGAACCTGTAACATATCTTATAAGACCTACGTATTTCTGCTGTAGAATAATGCTATAATAATCTTGTTCTTTCTAACTAATATCGGATAAGAGAAATGGAGAGACACCTTAGAGATAAGTCAATAAATTTCTGCAAACTTACACAATGAGTGACTTAAGGACTCAGAATTTAAAAGTGCAGCAATCGGTCATTGTTCTTCATGAATGACTTAAGCAGGATCGAGACTCAAATTCGTGTTCTGCCAGAAGCGAAAAACTCATGACTTCACACATCGGATCGACTCTAGTCACGAAATAAGTATTTTTCTTTAATACTTCTTGTTTACTGAGTCTTTAACAGCTTTTACTGGGGTCTCTTTGTTGTTCAGAATTATTTAAGACTTTATCTTTAGTAAATTCTATACATTATACAATAAATTTAATATTTTTTTAGATTTCAGATTCATTTATTTGATAGAAAGTACATTAGAGTCTCACTAAGTCGGACTTGTTCAACTCTGATTTCCGGATAACTCGAAACAGTCTGTTCGACGAATTTTTTTTTTTTTTTAAATTTGTGACGCAAGCTGCAAATTTTCCTTGTAACATTTATTTATTTATTTTACGGAATTATTAATATTATTGAAATCTTCTAACAGCTTTGATTGTATCATAGAAAAATGGAGGAGATGGAACTTTATAAATATTCGGTGTACAGCCATTGAAATCTTAGTGACATCTCTTATCAGCGATAGCTCGATGACACCCGATGCTGCCTCGTTCAAACGAAAACAACTTTTAGCGAACTTCTATGGCTCAAAAAATAGACGTTTTTATGGTACATTTTCGATTTGTAACATATAACGACGATTATCTGTAATTAAATAACGTAGTCTTCAACGGAATAATGCAGGATAATGCTTTTAATTCAATAGAATAATGTAGGGTATCAATACAAAACAATATATTTTGCATGTTTGACATTTTTATTTGAGTGCACTGGATCAAATTTCAAACCATAATACACAGCTTTGACGTTGGTAATCTCCGGGCGCTTGGAGCGTGAATCGCTCTTCTAGTACGGATCTTGGAAAAGCTGTATTGTATCTAGGTTAAGATAGACTTAGAACTTGCTGTATAGAGTGCTCGGAGAAGTTGGTTTGCTATTGGTTGTGCTGGAGTAGTGATGAGCTGCTAATGGTTGCTGGTGAAGTGAGTGGCGAAAGTTGCTAAGATGCAGTTTGGGTGTGAAATGGCTTGGAAGTCCAGTGTTGAGTAGTTGCTTTCCTATTGGTTCGAGGGGAGAGTCTAATTCGACTGCTATTGGTTGCCCTTGTTGTGAGTTAAGATTGTATGAGTAAGGAATACACAGCTTTCGCATTTTTAATTGCGCTATTATGAGTCATTTTCCCAGTAATCCCGGTTTACTTAGAGGGTACTGTACATGTCTAGTTAAGTCTAACATTACAAAACAATTCTTAGATGTTCTGCTAAAAGTATTTTTAATAAATACATGAAAGATGAAGTATCGCTTCATTTGCTTGCTGTTAATATCTATCACGTTATTACTGAGAATACTAAAATATACCGAAAAAGAATAAAAATACTTTTAAAATTATTTTCAGGATTCATTTTAAACTGATAAATTTAAAAAAATCATGAGTGGTGTAAGAGGACTAATTAGATTGAGAGACTAAGTAAATAAAAAAATATATCCGTAATACGATGTATCGGTGCACAGATTAGACTTTTCCTATGTATATATCACTGACGTGCACGTTTTTACTTTCATTAAAAGCCAATATTCAGTAATTTGTTATAAAACCCAAACAAAGTAATAAAATGAATTTCAATTCTAGGAGCTGCAGATGAGTCAAAATTCGATTTTAACTTTAAGAAATTATTTATAACAATGCTGAAAGATTGAATTTTCCAAGTAAAGGGCATTGAATTAAAAGGGTACTTTTTTTTCTGTATCCTATGCGTTATGATAGATGTGAATGGATTCAACAGGGATACCAGACGGCTAGCAATGTGCTGGGTAGTCTCGCGCAAGAGTGATTTTTTCGGGGTCTCGCACGTAAAAGAGAATAGTTGTGAGAACTGATGTTATGAAATGTATTTTTTCCTTGTATAAGAAATCTTTTATTAGTACGGTCATTAATGAAAAATGCGTTTTTAATTAATGTATAGCAAATGTTTGATACCCTTTATTGAAGTATTCAGTACAAATTTTGAAGCAGTAAGCCCTTTTTTAACGACTCAAGCCCTTGAACATGAAGCGGAAGATATTTTTTGCCAGAATATGTAAATTATTTTTGTAGCTTCAAAAACCCTGTCAACAAAGTTACGGATGAAATTGCTAAAGTTGAAAAACACCTAGGATTTGAAGATGTAGATTCAGAAAATATTCAAGAATTGTTGAAATTATATTCGCAAGACCTAGCTGATGACGATCTGCTCGGAATGAAGTACCAACATTTTTATCAGGAAAATGTAAAAAAAAAAAATCAAAAAAAAAAAAAAAAAAACGGTTCTTGAAAATTACATTGAAGAACTGGAATTGTTTAATACAAACGAGAAAAAAGTCCTCCCATTGGAGTGATGTGAAAGTCAGGATAGAGAGTTGCCAGCGCAGGTGTCGTCCTCGTCACTTGACTGAGGCTCAAAATTAAGAAACTGAAAAAACTGACTTCACATTAGAAAGTGGGGATCCATATGAAAAGAGAAGAATGGATATTTTTTGCGGGAGAGATAAGCAAACTAGTTGTTGCCTCAAAATATGAGTTTAAGGGGGGGGGGAATCTGTAGTTCAATTGAAATAAGAAAAGTGTTTTTTTAAACCAAAAGTAATGCCTTAATCACTCTTTTAAAATATCTATATCCTTTAATTATTCAAGAAGTATACATTACAGTACATCCAGATACTTTTTTTAAAAAAATATTCTTTAGGGACTATAATTATTTTCATTGCTTATTAAGTTTGATTAGTATTGTTTGTGGAATTATACGGTGTATCTCGAGGTTCCGTCATTAATCAAAGGATTCCTGTACACATGAATATCGTGGACTAGTGAGTACTGTATGTTGACGGATGAGAAGTAACGATGGACGTAGATGTTTCCTCTAATGACGAGTGTTTAGTAATAAGATAAAAATAGGTTAATTAAAAAAAACAACTGTTGACAGTTTTCAGTTCCGTAGACCAAAATAAAGTGTTTTTTTTTTTTCTTTTTGTCTCGTGAATCCTTTGAAATATTGTAAATCTGGGATTAAATTATTTCGCAAATTACTAAATTGTTATGCAAATGAACTGTAAAGACGATTCAGAAGTGCAAGTTAGGGGAAGTAGGTTCGTGATCGCTCCCCTCAAATTTTTCAGAAGAAATTTTTTTTTTCCAATTTTAGCTGCATAAAACTAGTAATAATTAGATAAATATTTGTATAAACCCTCTAGTATAATCTCCTTATTATTTTTTCTCTGGTTTATTTAAAAATTTTAAGAATACCGCGCGAAAATATACCCAAAGTACAATGCCATACATTCCGGCATGGTTCTTCAAAAGCTGCGTCGCTGCATTTCGTAAGGTCCACAGTCTCTCTCTGAGGATTTTAAAAATTATTATTATTTCGGTGTTTATTTTTTAAAAGCTATACTTTTTTTTAGGAAATAGTCCCTGATCATTTTTGATTTCTCGAAATACTTCAATTTTATTGTAATACATGTGTAATATTATTTCCTCGATGAAAGTTATATTACACAGTATTAATCAAAATCTTAAAAAAAAACGAGTAACACTCTATTACTAAAACTAAACCACAGTAAAGTTAGTACAAAATATTAACTTTTTCTCTGTCCAAATTCTCTCATGAAATGTCAAAAATGTTATAATTTTTCGACTAAATTTTGCTTGCATATATGTATGTGTGCAACCCCTTATATTCCCCCTCATTATTTTTTGTTGACTATAAATTTTTTGCCCTCTCTCTCTCCCCCCCTTCTATTTCCCAATCACCATCACTGCAAAAATTCACTTCCAAGTGATACAATCGCGTTAAAGAATGATAACTGATTAAAGTCATAAATGTTTCTTCCCATTACATGAAAAAACCACCATCATCCATTTTAAAATTCTTAGTGAAACAATTAAGCTCCTCTTAACTACTATTTTTATGTGAGCAGCTAGTCACTTTCATTTACAGTCGCCAATAAAAGACGTTGTTTTCAGATTACAATCTTGTAACATCATACACAGTGTTTCGAATAGAGCGGATTCCTGTCAAACGTTGTCGCTGTGACGTTTCAGATAACGCGAGTGACCTTGGATCGTACCTGTCTATTAATGAAACTGGGTTTTTGGCAGTGGGACCCTTTGAGTTGTCTTGAGAGACTTTTAGTTGGTGGGGTTCATTGATTGTGCCAGCTGAAAGTAGTAATTGTTTTTCTGCTTTCTTTTCTTCTAGGAAGGAGGTGAGTTGCAGTCTGTTATGTAACACGTTACGGAAGAGTATAGTAGGAAGTGAAGAAATTAGATTGAAAACCACAGGAAAAAAAAATTATAAATACCTTTGCGGGGGAACTTTGTATTTTGCTTTTACTTAATTTGAACGAGGTAGATTTTTGGCCGAGATTAGATCTTGTCAAATTGCTCGATTTTGCTAGAAAGATTTTGCAGTTGTCATGTTGAATTAGTCACGGTCTGAAAGTTAGATGTTTATCAAGGTAAACCTCAAGTGTTTAAAGTAGATTTATGACATCTTCGCATACAAACATATACAATATTTCCTAAAATTATTAATTTGGTGACTTGAGAAATGAAAATTTTTAATTATTTGACCTTCATTTCTTAACTAAATAATTTTTATAAAATTATTTATGATTTATCCTGTAAGTATCTTGACTAATTTTCTTTTCAGCCAATAGAAATAAGAGTAATCTCACTGTGTGAAATGTGTAGCGAGGGATGTGATGTAAGCTAAAATAATTATGTCAGTTGTCTCTGAGGCAATATGTCTTGCCCAACCTGTAAGAGTGTTCAGCGCTTGCATCGAGAATGAAAAGGCCGCGAAACTTTGAGCAGTGTTGTGTCATCAGATATTGAGTTAAACTGAACAAATTTGCCTTGGAAACTCAAACTTCGTCTGTATGTGTTGATAAGATCGTCAAACTTGGAGAAACCAGGGAGGATGTCGATGATCTTCTCTTCGATTCGAAAGATGTAATCTACAAAGTGTTTGCTCAAGCAGGACAAACAGTGTGCAGAATATTTCATACTGAAATACTCGAACGTTTGAGGAATAAGATTCACTGCATCCGAAATCACCAATATTCCTGAAGGCTCCATCAAGGCAATGAACCCAGTCATTCATCGCGAATTGTAACAGAATTACTGACAAAACGCAACGTCTCAACGCTGCCTCAACCTCCGTACATTCCAGATCTAGCTCCACGTTATCCGATTTCTTTTTGTACCCTGGGATAAAAAAAATGCCTAAAATGGCATCGTTTTGGGACGATTGACGCGTTTCAAGCGGCTTTAACAGGATGCCTGAATAACTTCTTGATTGCCGAATTCCACGATTTGCATGAATACTGAAAAAGTCCTGGAAGTGGAATATTAATGCATGAGAGTCATATTATGAAAATTATTAACTTGCTGTCCATGTAACTACAATAAATTTCTTTTTAAGATTTCAGTTTTGATACTTATTAGATAGACAAACCTTGCATAGCGTTTTTATTGATAAATTTTATTTTTGAACTTGTGTTTCAATATTTGTTTTAAAAGTGTAATTTGTTTTCATATGACTGGCATCAAAATAGAGCTATTCTGGCTTCCGAGGACGATCCTAATCATATTGATCCAGACCGAAATAGCAACGAAAACATACATTTGCTTACAACGAGACTTTATTTGGAAAAAGGAGAGGGGGAGGGGGAACTATATTCGACATAACTCAAACTGGCAATTGCTTAGAAACTTTGTATCAATAAACTATGAATTTAAAAGCAAAATTGAGTTTCCTCAAAATTGCTACCTTTAAAAAAAATGAGCAATTTGTTTATTTTTTTACAATTGCAGTCTATGGCGAAGTATTTTAATTACGACCAATAAACACGGTTTTCACCTCATGCAGACCAGAAAAATATTTCCTTCGGAGCACGCTCTTATTTTGAAACGAATAGCCTAAAAATAAAGACAAATAATTTATTAGGTGAAGACAGTCTGAAGTATTTGAAATACTAGCCATTTTGAATTTGTGAATGTTATATTAATACCTTATGGAGAAGTTCTTAGAATCTTTTCACATTAATATGTAAGTACAATTACTTTAATATAATAAAATACATCCTGAAGAATTAAATTGGTGATTTTTTTTTAACAGTTTATTTATTTTCTCTTGTTCTTTAATATGTCTGTGTCTTATGTTCCAAAATAGTGTGTACCACATTTCACAAAAAAATTTATTTCTATTTTAGTAATTCATTTATGGCTGTTCAAATATTTTTTTTTTAAAAAAATTATTTAAATCCTTTCTAAAATTGGATGAAAAATATAAAACGGAAAAAATTTATTTTCTTTTTGGGGGCCTATTTCACTGAAATCAGGTTAATATAGTTGTTCAGATTTGAAAAAGTAAAAAGAGAGAAATCCAATGAGAATAACATGTTTAAGTAAAGATTCTCACGCCTTCAACTAGACCTTGGAGACTTTCCTTTGATGTTATTCGATTTCAGAACCTTTTCTCGAGAGTCAGAAATCTTGAATTCGTAGAAATATTGATTGATCTTGAATTTTATTGTTTGAGGCTGATGTGATATCGTTTATGAAAAGTGGAGAATTGAATAAGAAATTTAATGGTAGGAGAGTAAGAGATTGGTGGAAGATTTGTAGTTGATTAATTCTGATATAATTATTCATTAACTTTGTCTCCAGAGCTACCGACGACGAACCTCGTAATTAAGAACCTCGGTCGAGTGACGAAGATAACACCTGAACTGACACCTCATTCACCACACCATATGGAGGGCCTCGACATCAGCCACATTACACGGTGGGATTTTAGCTGCATCAGGGTTCGATCCCACAGCTCGACGAGAACAACGCCGTCTGCGACCATGGCTTTTAGGTTACCGGGGCCTCTAGTAGTAGCAGAGAGAGAGAGAGAGAGAGATTCTACGATAGCTAATATTGGAAAACAAATTCAATCCATACACGAAACCACATTAAGGATTATTTCAGATAAAAGTGAATTATTTCCTGTACAGTATAAGTACGAATATTTGATATTTTTTAGGTTCGTACGAGTGTAGGGATTTGTTAAGCATATCTAATAATATAGATATTGAATTGTGAATATTCGAATATCCTAATAAAATTAGTTTGATTGCCTTTATGGTATGACTTTTTAATTATTAAATGAACATTATTCACTAGTGATGGAGCAATTAGTTGATAGAAATGCAACCAGGGCCGCGGTTACACGGCTTTGGTAGCCTAGTGGTCAGAGTCGCAAACTCGTGGTCGGCGCTGTTTTTGTCGTGCCGAGGGTTCCAGCCCAGGTTCTCAGACCCACCTCGCTGCGGGGCTGATGCACGTTAAATCATTCAAGATCCCAAGTTCTCCCTTGGATGTGGTGTGGACGTTTAGGGAGGGAAGTGCCAGGTCAGGTGTCGTCCTCGTCACTTGCCGTAGGTTCAAAATTGCGAGGTACATTGCCCCTCTTTTCGCTTCCGAGTGCAATGTTAATAAACATCCAATTAATCAATGCATGTTCAAAATAGATAGAAGACTAGAGTAGTAATAGAATCACCCTTCTTTAAATGGCCAAATAGAATGTAGTTATAAAAGTAGCAGTGTTCTCATTCATTCAATACAGTAAGCTTAGTTAGGATCGTGATTTGAACTCGATCAGTCGAAATAAAACTCATTATCTAGTGATCAGATTATTATGGTTTTCTCCCCCCCCTTTTTTTTTAATATAAGCCTCGTTGCATTGTTAATTTGTCTGTCGTTTCAGTGCTCATTCGGTTAGAAACAATATTTTCAAACTTCCTCCAAAGAAAAACACGATGTTGAGTCACTAAATTAAATGATACATGGTGAATAAAGTAAAGTCATCGTTGGAACCAATATATTATTATTTAAAATGAGTTGCATCGATTTGTGAATCCGATATATCGATTTTTTTTCTTCAAAAAGTGGAAAATGTATGTTTTTTTTTAAATGCTTACCTAAATACTAAACTGTGTCAAAATGTAGTTTGTACATATTTTACATCATTGGGAATGATATACAAACTGACAAAACCATATGTTTCTGATTTGAAACATGGAAATCTCTAAGCTTGTCATATTATAATAAAGAAATTTTATGTTGTCACTCTGAGTATAATAAAATCTTTTTCCTACCATTCATATAACACGTTTTTTGTTATAAAAATCTTTCTTTTAAATATTTGTTGTTTGATTTAAGTTGACATCATGCTAAAAAAACACGAACATTATTGGTGACGGACCTCGTAATTTTGAGCTAGTCAAACAAGGAGGACAACGCCTTAGCTGGTACTTCTCTCCCTCCTGACAAGCAAATTATCCCGCTAAGGAACATCCATTTAATGTTTTGCAGATTCAGTTATTCGAATCAATGTGTATGTTAAATGTAAATTCGAACTCTAGTTCGTAGCTTAACTTCAGCCTTTGAAAAAGAATTAAATTCGTAGTCTATTTTTATGAGTGAAAGCAAACCCCGAATATTCAAATTAACAATTTTAAATTACTGTTTTATTGAAAGATTATGATTCCGAAACTAGTGCATTAACCATATTGACAAAAATGCATAAATTCTTTCGACGATGACTTAAAAATTCCCTTTGTTAAGCATGAGAAATAGTGTAATAAGAATGATAAATGCGCATGGAGGTATAGGTCAAATCACTATAGTACTACAAAATGGTCGCTTTTCTTTTTTCTAAGTGCATGTTTTTTCAAGAAAGATGCTTTTGGAATCCCGCCCCCCCACAAAAAAAACCTCAGAGCATAACTTTTCCTGTTGATGAGACCGTCTTCGCCTTCTTTTGAGTAGATTCACCGGCAGCAACTTATTGTTCCTGTTGTTGATTAATTTCTGGTGCATGAAATTGAAAATCTGTATCATCGACAACTCGAAGCAAATTTACAACGACAACTCAAAGCGACAGCAACTAAAACTAACCTATGAATCAGTGTTAAATTTGTTTTTGTGCCGTTTAATGGATGACAGCAAACACTGGTAACGTGCACGCCATCTGTTGCAAAAAAAATTGGTACTCTCTGAACTTCCCATCCCTCGTAATGAATATATAATATGAAAGAAGAGTTGAACTTCTGGGTCAGAAACTTCAAAATTCTGATTCCATCAAAACCCCAACGTGTGGAACAATTGAAGCTGCCCGTTGAATGGAACTGAGTCCCAAAACTTCGTCTGGCGAGGCCTGAAAGTTAGGAGAGTGAGGTGTTTAACCTCAGAGGTCGTCCACTTCATCTGATAGGCTATTCTTGATAGCCTTTTTGTACAATGGCATTCAAAATAAAAAAAAAATTCCAAATTTAATCGAATTTCTCTGTAAGTACAGGGCGAAAGGTAAAAATAATGTTTCCAAAGAAAGTAGCAAATTTTTAGTGCCCATTACGTTAGCGTACAAGTGCAAGCGAACTGTTCAGTTAGAAGAAAATGTTTTGTAAGCGTTCGTACTAATTTACGCGCTTCATTCGTTCGCACACCTCGGCTTTTTTTTTGTTGTGGTTTTTTTTTTTTTTTTTTTTCTTTCCATTTTGCAACATTCGGGAAAATTCAAAAACAAACATTTAAAGGGAATGACGAACAGGGAATCACAAACTATCTCATTTCCAGCAGGAATTCACATTATGAAAGCTGTATAATTGGTCCACATTCCTGCTTTTAAACTTTCCTTGCACAGATGATCGGTGCACATGATCGTGTTTGTGTACGATAACTTTTGTACTGTACTTTTTTATATCATATCAACTTGTGTACATCTTGAATACAGTTAAAATTAATCCAGTGCTTCTGGAGGCATTAACAAAAAGAAAAAAGTTCTCTTAGTTTTGAACACCCTTGTCGCTCTAGAGAGTAGCATAAATTCTAACCTGAATATAAATATTTATCTCATTTTATTTAGCACAAAAAAAAAAAAAAAAAAACGTTAAATTAAAATTTGATTTGAGTGCATTTGTTTAATTACTTTTATATTGCAACTATTGAAACAGAAATTACTGCGATAACTTTTATAATTTTGAACAGTAATCGAATGCTATTAAGAATTTTTCTACAGTATACAAACATATTACAATAAATTTTTACACACG
>BMAW01037467.1:228263-261033 GCA_019974015.1 Nephila pilipes
TTTTTCAGTTGATCGCAATTTTTTTCCTTTAGTGTTATGTTTTGAATAACGAAATTTTACTTAGTTCTGCATGCAAAATGTTTCGGGAAAGAAATTAAAAATCTTTTATACATTTAAAAGTAATTTAATTTACGTTTCATTCAGAAAAGAAAGTTTTCATTCTTAGAAATACGTGTTTAAATAAATATATTCTTAAAACATGTGATTGGATTGAATTAGTCTACTGTAATTCTGTCGTGAAACTGAGACAATGTTACATATATTGTAACTTAAAAAGTATAAAATTTTATGTCAAAAACGATTATATAAAAGTGAAAAAAAAAGTTTTTAAAAATTTTACATTTATCTCCTGTTTTTACTGTTAATACTTTGTGATACAGTTACGTTATTTGATTTTCTAAAATTTGAGTTATTTGATATTCTTTTGAGAAAAAAAATGTATTATCCATCAGATAGATTTTTTTTTTAAAATTCAAATGTAATTTTCTTACAAAAAATTTACTGAATCATTGATGTTGCTTCCCGCATAAAATTTAATTGTGATTATAAATCCTCAAATAATTATGTGTATCTGTTGAAAGGTCATACATGCAACTCTGTCGTATATGAAAATGACTAAGTCCTTCTCTAATAGCTGATTGATTAACTACTTCTTCAAAAATAAAATAAAATATGATGATAATCTGTTAACTGTAAATCTGATTACTTTTACTAATACCACAAGATTTTACTATCATCCTCATGGATACGGTTTAATAAAAATTTATACCATTTGACACCAAAACGAGAATTATTGTGATTACAGACATTATTAAAAATTCTAAGATACTGCCTAATTTTGATTTTAAAATTCTTTTATCACCATTCTTTTCTTCTATTCTAAAACTTTAATTCACGGCTATAATTTTTAAGCTAATAGCCGCATTACTTATTTTGCAATGTAAAAAGTTACAATAATGTACTTAAATTCTTAAAAGTGTGTATTCCAGAAACTTTAATTCGATAGAATTAAAATTAAACAAATTGGTTTTTAAATATACCTCTGCGTGTGTTAATTTCAGAATTTTACAATTTTAGTTAATTTTGGGCGATGATGATGTTAACTCTGCGGGCGCCAAGGCCGTTTGCGACCCTTAAGCCCGTAGTTAATTTTGGATTTCAGAAGTAGTTATCATTTATATATTATATAGATGCAAAATAAATACTTGATTCCAATATTGGATATATAAATCTAATTGTACAATTAAATAATAATTCTTAAATGCTGATTCTCGGAATCTTTTGCTAATTTCCAGAAACCCCATATAAAATCAGATTTCTAAAAATCCTTAAAAAAATCGTATTTTTAAATTTCATATGATTTTCAGAAAGACCATAATGGGATAATGTTTAGTTAGTTTAGTTTTTATTAACGTCGCACTAGAAGCAACACGAGGGCTATTGGTGACGGACCTCGTAATTTTGAACCACGGACGAGGACGACACCTGAGCTGGCACCCCTTCTCCTAACATCTACACCACGTCAACGGGAGGACTGTGGGCCCCGAACAGATTTAACATGCATCAGCCCCGGCTATGCGGCGGGTCTTTGGCGGCCAAGGATCGAACCCGCGACTGAGCGAAAACCACCTGCCGCTAGTCCATGACCTTGACCACTAGGCTACCGCGGCCCATAATGGGATACTGGTTACATTTATAATGATGAATTTCGTGCCCGATGACAAGACCGTGGTAGCTAGCCTCATGATTACGGTCGAGGATTCGCAGTCGGAGTTGTGTGATCGAGTCCTGATGCCATTAAAGACCACTGATGTGTGTTAAATTTGCCGAGGTTTCAAGTCCTCCCGTGGGCGTTGTGTGGAAGTTTGGAGAGGGAGGTGCCAGCTCAGGTACCTTCCTCATCATTTGACCGAGGTTCAAAGTTACGAGAACCGTCACCAATGACCCTTGTGTTGTTTTTCAGTGCAACTTTAATAAACAAGCTCATCACATCACTTGTGCCTGATGACGTAAGTATCGATTCGTGGATTTACATCTTGATTTTAATTGAAGTTGTAATACTCTGTACTTCTAATTGAATTCGGTCCTAAGTGCATGAAAACAATAAATAATTAAATCATGTAAATAAAATTAACATTACTATCCCACAAGAAATCATTAATATATTAAGTAACAAAAAGCATTGCTTCAATACTTGTAAAATACAATTTAGTATATGACTCGCCACAACGAGTGAACGAGTATATAAAATGTATAAGTTTCGTTTCATTTTCTCATGTCTTATAGAATATTCGTTGATATAATTTAGTTTTGTCACTAACTTGGATTTGATAGGTAAATGGCTAAAGAGGTTAATCTTTCTTCACTAATACTGGATCTTAAACACTTTTTTTTAATTTTCAATCTTGAAAAATATCGCTGAAATTGGAAGTGTTCAGACTCCCGTCTACAGGCCATTTTGATTTCGAGGACATAATGTCAATTCTATGGAATTTCTATTTTTGCTCTCAAATCTTTACTATTTGATCTATTTGAATGCAATAAAGTACATATGAAAGAGCAAAAAATAATGAGTACTTCTGCGGAATTACTTTTTTCCTCCGATTTTTAAAAATATTTTTTACCCCTATTTTAATGATTCATTTGTGAGTTTTCCTTTCTTTAAAAAATATTTTAAAATATTTTTAAGAATCGGATGGAAGAAGTAATTCAGCAGAAGCCTTCATTATTTCTTACTCTTTTGGATCCATTTTATTGCATTCAAATGTATCAAACGGTAAAGATTTGAGAGAAAAAGTAAACATTCCATAGGATTAACAATACGTTCTCGAAATCAAAATAGCCGGTAGACTGTTGTATTTCTATCAACTATATAATTTCCCGAATAGTAACAACATTTGGATGCAGTTCAAATAAATTATTTTTTATTAAGTATTATAATATTTGTGATAATGTGATTTTGGAAAGCAAAACTCGACGGCAAATTTGGATTTCATTAATTAAATAAACCTGATGAATTGCGACTTGCACAAAGAGACAATATATATTCGGACTAAAACCAAAACGAAAAAAAAATTGTGTCATTATGATTTTGTAAAATCAATTGGCAGCCCGAGGCCTGGTGCACAGCACCGTTTAAAATTCCATCTAGGCGGCCTTGATTGTCAAGTGACGAGGACGACATATGAGCTTGCATATCAAGGAGAGTGAGTTGCAACCGCAGGAATAAGTAGATGTCATGCTTCTCACCTGACTGTGATTCAAATCTATAATCCAATAAACCTTGTACAGCTGTAACGTGTTATTAATTCAAACCAAAAATTACTTTTCAAAATTTACTAGGAAATATTTAATCACCATATTTCCAGATATTCTTTTTAGGTAGCAAAACATATAGAGCAAAATATTTGTATAAAATCTTTTCAGTAATAGACTACTATGTGTTTTTATTGAACCGAACATATATTGCAACAAGTCATAGGCAATTAATGTGTACGAATGGGGATAACTAACGCGAACACAAAAAGATCTTAAAATACATCGCAATACCAATTTTTCCAAGATTTGAGACCTTCATTGTTTTTGAGGATATTTTTCGGTTTTTTTTTTTTTTTTCTTTTAATCTTTTAGTTCAAATACAAAGCCAAAGTAAAAGAAACGAGTAACTTCGTGGAAAATTCATTTGAAAAAGTCCCTTTTCTTGTAAAAAGTAATTGAGGTTTGGAAAGATGCATTTCTTGGAACTGACAGAGAGATGGATTAACTGTAAAGTCGTCGGCTCAGTGGCATCTAAAACAATGCAGAACGAAACAAAAAAGGCCGATTCTTAGAATTTAAACGTAAGAGGTCAGATGCTGACGTATAATTAATTTCTACGGTACCCACAAAAAAACATCAAAATGTTACCTTTCGGTGCCAAAAGGATTGAGGTCTGAAAATATACATTTCTTGGAACTATGAGATGAAAAATCGACGTCCTGATGGAACCAGACAATATGTAGAACGAGAGTGGCAAACCATTTCTTGGAAGTATCACATAAAAAAAAGAAGTCCTACATAGAAAAATCATTAATTCGGATTATGAAAAATTTCAAAATGTCACCTTCGAAACATTTCAAAACTTCATTCTATTAATCGTGTACTTCTTATATTTTTTTGGACAGCGTTGAAAAACATTTGACATATCTGGAGCCCGCCTCAATGCAAAGATTCGTCTTATATTTGACTGAATCGACCCTGCTCTATTGTATCATTGAGGGTTCAGAAAAATTAGGTTCTTTTTTTTTTGTTCAAGCGTACCGTATATTAGGAGATACAATTTGAAACGTTCAAATAACAATGCCGAATAGTAAAGATTTAAATGTCGTATCTTACAAATGAACTTCAATTTAATTATGATACTTGAGTTTTACTGCAAAAAGTGGAATCCTTTTTTTTAAGTATGTGATGCTATTCTGAATGCAGTTTCATCTTATTCGATTGAATTAATCAGCTACATAGTATCATTGATGTGAGTTCTTTTCTCATTCAAATATGAGTTCGTATGATGGGAAGTACAACTTAAAACATTTCAAAAATATTTTTCGCCTGAAGTAACATTTTATGCCGAATAGTTGAATTCAAATGTCATCTCCAAAATTGAACTTTATTTTATTTGTGAAGTTTTAGTTTTACTTGAATCGTTTTTTATAAGAAACTTATCACAATAGTTATCTAAAAGTAATTATTTTATTTAACTACTCTTGCTAGTTAAGAAAACTTAATAATGTTATTCAAAAACATAAAAAACAATTCTGTACTTATTTTATCAAACAATTTTCTAAAGAAAATATTTTTTTTTAATTTCATGTGAATTCTTCACTATTGTTGTCCATCTAAGCTGAATGTTAGCTGCCGAAAGTTTGATTGGTGAATTGTTAGGAAATAATTATGATAAAATCTTCGTGAGCAAAACTGAAAACGTCTGTAGTTAATTTTTTTGATCCCTCACAATGTATATCCATAATTGCGCGGTGGCCGCGGTACCCTGGTGGTATAGTCGCGAACTTGTGACCAGCGTTGTTTTCGACGATTCGTGGGGTGGAACCTTGATGCCGCTAAAGCACCGCCGCGTAGTCAGGTTGATGCACCTTAAATCTGCCGAGATCCAAATTCCTTTCGTAGGCGTGGTGTGGAAATATGGGAGGGAAATGCTAACTCAGATGTTGTACTGTCTCTTGATTAGTTCAGAATTACGAGGTCCGTCGTCAATAGTCCAATAATGTCGTTTCTCAGTGCAACGCTAATAAACAATCAAGGAAGCCAATCAAAGAGTAATTAAGTAATTGAAAGAGCTTCATTTGGGGAAAAATTAGTAAAGTAGTGCCATTTTTTTTGGGGGGGGGGTAGATGAAAATTTTGATGGGTGCTTTTCAGTAACTGTTATTATGGACATTGTTTGGGCAGTAATCCAGTGCTCAAAAAAACTGTGGACAAGGAAAAAATTATATGATTTTGAGGATAACTGAAGTGTAGCCTAAGGAAATTTAACAATTTCCATCACGCAACACTTCAAATATTCCTTACTGAAATGTGGCTCCAACGCCAGAGTGTCTAGCCTTCCATTGTTATTGAGTAGCAATTTTTTTAATATTCTGTTCCATGTTCATTTCGATCATTTAATATTTATCTCTGTTTTTAAACGAATTCCTTATTTGGTCTTTTGTGTTTTTATGATAAAAAAAAAAAGTTAAAACCTGTATACGAATCTGAAAAAAATGAATTAATCGAATGTTTCTAAATTTTAGAGACAGAATATGATACCAAGATGGAAAGTGTTGAAACCTAACAATTTTCATTATTTATACTAATAATGAAACATTTTGCTATCCGAAAAAGTGTTCTGGATTTGGTTAGAATATATTAGACGCAGTTTTAATAATACGCATTTAATATCAAAAAATGTCTTAGGAAATTTACATAAATATAAGAAGAAATTAATTTCTTTAAAAAATTCTAAATTTGTTACAAAGGAATGTTAATTTAGAATCACAATCATATGGTAAAAGAAAAGCAAAAATTGTTCAACCATGCAATTGCTTATGAGCTAATTTGAATTCTCGAAATCAATTTAAAAAACTCCTTACTTTTCGTGAAGCGGAATTGTTTTTCAAATCCTTCGAATTTTTATTTTAATTTATTTAAATCTATTGAAAGTTAATGTGATGAAATATTTATGTATCATTTTTTCAAGAAAATTGTAGACAAAAATTGTTTCTTTTTTAAAACTCGTACAAAACAAATTGTTTAAGAGTCTCCAAATACTATAGTTTTTCCAAAAATCCTAAATAATTTGTTTTTAAATTGAGGAACATTATATAATCATTGCTTTACACTTTTACGCTTATGAACTTACCTATGTCAATGCTAATTAAATTTAAATTTAATCATTGTATCAGTTTCTCGAGTTGAATGTACTTTCTAATAAAAAAATCTTTTTTTTAAGACGAACATCTTTATTAAAGCTCAGTATAATATTTAATGCACATACATCCAGAAAAATATTTCGTAACAATTAACTTTTATGAATAATTAGTTATACCAATATACATATACGCACACAAATTACCGTAATTAATAATAATTCATTCTAATACATTTTATTTTAAAACTGATAAAAAAAAATGTGAATAATTGTTACATTATCATCAAAAAAGCTTTTAAGATCTTATTTATAGCAAAAAATATTAATCAGTGTAATGGATTTAACAAACATCATGATGCTTATTGATTATCTTAATCTAAGACTTTATATGAGAGAGAGAGAGAAGCTATTATTTTCTTTGCTGTTGTTTGGGGGGAAACTTGCGTTAAAATAATACGAATCTTTGAAAAATGAGTGTAATCGAAACCAAAGCGAATTTAATTTAGTAATTCAGAATTTAAAAAAATTTAAAAATACTGTATATATATATATATATATGTGTGTGTGTGTGTTTGTGTGTGTGTATATGTGTGTCAATAAAAAGCGTAATACAAAATTAAAATTTCAAATATAACTATAAAACGTGAGACTCAAATACATAAAAACACTTTTGTGTGTTTTTAAATAAATATTTCGATTAAACACATAAAGAGGCAACTAAATTAGGAATATTCAAGAAATGCATTTGTTATTCTGGACTAGATGTTTAATTTTATTAAGACATTTTTGAATATAACATCGAGGATTTTGAGGGTAAGTAAATTTAATTATATTTTCCTTCGAAAGTATCTGTTTTCATGCTCAGAAAAAGGATAGATGGTTGAAATGTTTGATACTCTTTTTGGGTCTGGAATTAATTTGCATAAGTTGTGTAATTCTAAAACTCGTACAGAAGCGCCACATTCACGAAGGCGAATCAGAATTGAAAGAGTTCAGTTATTTTATAGAATCAATTCGCACAACTTAAGAGAAAAATAAGAGTAAGCCTTAACTTGAGATAAATAGAAAAATTAAAGAATTGCACAAGACACAGCAAAACTACGAAAATTGTTATTAAATGATTCGCCAAACTAAAACTTATCCTAAAGGTCTAAAGCGTCGCCGCATTCGAAGTTAAATTCTGTAACAGCTAACAGATCAATTGAAAAGTCCCCGGCCTACCATAGTAAAACACATTTTTTTTGGCAAAATTAGTTTTTTTTATTCAACATAATTCCCTTTAAGGATGATACATTGATTATAGCGACACTCCAACTTTTCGATACCATTTTTGTAGTACGATTTGTCCTTTGCTTCAAAATAGACCTCTTCATTTGACGAACATTTCTTCCCAGCGAGCATTCTTTTGAGATCTGAGAACAGGAAATAGTCGCTGGGGGCCAGATCTGGAGAATACGGTGGATGAGGAAGCAATTCGAAGCCCAATTCATGGATTTTTGCCATCGTTTTCACTCACTTGTGACACGGTGCATTGTCTTGGTGAAGCAGCACTTTCTTTTTCTTCAAATGCGGCCGTTTTTCGGTGATTTCGTTCTTCAAACGGTCCAATAACGCTATGTAATAGTCGCTGTTGATGGTCCTTCCTTTTTCAAGGTAGTCAATGAAAATTTTTCCATGCGCATCCCAAAATACAGACGCCATAACCTTGCCAGCCGACTGTTGCGTTTTCCAACGCTTTGGAGCGGGTTCATCGTGTGCAGTCCACTCGGATGACTGTCGATTGGACTTCGGAGTGAAATGATGGAGCCATGTTTCATCCATTGTCACATATCGACGCAAAAACTCAGGTTTATTACGCTTGATCATCTTCAAACACTGCTCCGAATCATCAACTCGTCGTTGTTTTTGGTCAAAAGTGAGCTCGCGCGGCACCCACTTTGCACAGAGCTTTCTCATACCCAAATATTCGTGAATGATATGATGTACACGTTCAGTTGATATGTTTAGAGTGTCTTCTATTTCATTCAATTTCAATTTACGGTCATTCAAAATCATTTTGTGGATTTTTTTAATGTTTTCGTCGGTAACAACCTCTTTTGGGCGTTCACCGTCTTCGGTGTTCATTTCACCACGTCTAAACTTAGCATACCAATCCTTGATGGTTGATTTTCCTGGGGCAGTGTCCGGAAACTCGGCATCAAGCCAAGTTTTTGCTTCAACTGTATTTATTGCCTTCAAAAAGCAATATTTTATCAACACGCGAAATTCCTTTTTATCCATTTTTTTCACAATAACAAAAGTTTCTTCACTCAAATTGCTATAATTCACAAACTAATGATCCGACAGCTGTCAAATTTATACACGTATCTTTTGAGGGTTAGGGCTAACTAAAACACATATGGATTTAATTCTAGTAGAGCCATCTATGTGTCAGGCCGGGGACTTTTCAATTGACCTGTTACAGTGGTGATCGGCGATCATTATCTTTGTGCATTAAAAAAATGAAGTAATACACTTCGAGACACCAATTTTCCCTGCATTACTTCCAAGAGAGCCATTAAGTACAAAGAAAATGCAGTTCGCTTCAGCTCTTTACATACTTTTATAAACAATTATGGAAATGAATTTAGGCTCTCCGAAAAAATACTATTGTAGGACATAGGAAAGTAAAATTACTAAAAATAAAATTTAGTCTTGTATGATTTTCTTATCTGTGATATTTTTTGCATCTCTGTTTTTCTTTCAAAATAAAAATATATTGATTGGTGATGAATCATCTTTTTTCTCAAAATAGTTATTTTAAATATCAGACTAACTATCCTTTATCTTGAAAATAATTTATAGTGTATGAAAGGTGATTTTGAAGTTTATAATTAATAGTAATTATAATAAATTTACGAGCTTCTTTCAAATTCATGTAAATAAATTTAATGGTAACTCAACGACAACCATTTTGAAATCAATACTTGAGATAAATAAAAAAAAAAAAAAAACTTACTTGACGTACTCGTAGAATGTATATTTATTTTAAAATGATAACGAGTGTGTAACACTAATATGTGTCAAAATTCAGTTATCATGTTATTTCTATACATGCAAATATTCTGTATTAAGATTATTCGATAAATTGTAAAGTTTAACCTTTCTATTGTGATTTTGTAATATAAAGATAAATGTATCGAGATTTCCAAATAGTTTATTGCACCCACTTGACACTATTGTTTAAATGATATGAACAGAGAAACAATATCTTTTACATTTCATTTGCGATAAAATACTGACTGTAGTAGATGTTTGCAAACAGAGATTTGTAGTGATTCATAGTTTGTTTTATATATCTTTGTGCTTACATTGACATTTTTAGTGATAGCTTCGTTTTTTTATGCCTGAAGTTAGATATTAAAAAAAAATATATCGATTGTTTCACAATTGAAATTTATTTTTTTTTAAATTTCAAACAATGAATGAAAAAAAAATAAAGAAAGTTAAGTTCAGTCATTAGGATTTTTCACTATTGTAATTATGTGTTTTACGTTTTCAAAAAAACAAAAACAAAAAAAAGAAAGAAAGAACAGTTAATCTGATTTTCAAAATGTTTAGAAACTTATTAAATAAAATGTTGAATTTATTTACTAATTTCTTTAAAAAAATGTAGCATTAATTAGAATTTGGTTAACTAACAACAGTAATAAATATCGTGGATTTCTAACATGGGTAAAAGAGTAATGCAGTACTCTCTTTAATAAGTACCTATTTCAACAAACTTCGCCACATGAGGAATTTGATGATCAATTCACTTTTCCTTTACACTGTGTAAAATATTTTAGAGCGCTGAAAGTCTTGGTTATACCCAAACAGAGATAGAAGTGATTGTTTGTTTGTTAACATCGCACTTAGAAGCAGCACAAGGGTTATTGGCGATGGACCTCGTAATTCTTAACCTAGGTCAAATCACGAGGACGACCCCTGCGCTGGAAGCTTCATCTCCAAACTTCCACATCCCGTCTTGGGAGGACTTGGAGCATCGACAGCTTTAACGTGCATCAGTCTCGCTACACGGAAGGTCTTTCGTGGCATCAGGACTGGGAACCATTATTCAAGGAAACAACACCAGTCACGAGTTCGCGACTTTAACCACTTGGCAATCGCGGCACAAAAATATACTGTAGACTCTTAAGTTGTGATCCTTTTGTCGTGGGAATCGCCATTGCCACAGAGGGATTTTTAACACTGAAAAAAGTAATTGCGTTTGTTTTATACGAAAGTGTTGATCTGAATTACATTCATTATGGACAACTTTAATGCAGTAGAAATATAGTGAAATGTTTTACCCCTACACTACAGCCAATAAGATAATTTCAATTATAATTTTAAAAATACTCGCAGTAACTCTTCCTATAGACTGAAAATTTAGGATTTGCTAACTTACTAATAAAACACCACATTTGCCTACTAAAACATCGACATTTTCTCAAAATGAGATCAAAATGAGCGCAGAGAAAACAAATGAGAAAACCTTCAAAGAATTCGTAACTCTACTGGGACAAGGAAATATTTCCTGTTTGTCGCATACGTAAGATTTCTTTCGGGAAGTAAAGACTTATTTCCAGGGGATAGCGTAAAAGTGAAGAACTGCCCCTAGCAACAGCTTTGTAAAAACAGCTATATTACTTGCACTTGTGTACTCTACTAAATAAAAATATTAAATGTGCAGAAATAATAAAATTTACATAAAAAAATTATTTCTTGCATCGGGTCACAATTGAGCTTGAGAAAATTGACAATAATGATAGAAAGCTATATAGGCAAAAAATATTAATGAATAAATAATAACTTAAAATTTTTAGAAAAAAATTAAAATTTTAGCTAAAAAGCTAGAATTATATTAAAAGGAACAGTATATCATATGAGCAGCTTTTTAAAATTATACATTTATTAGAAACAATTTTTATGCACCCAATTTGAACACACAGGAAATATACATTTCAGAAAAAACTTCATTAAACAATTCATTTTTAAAACTTCAATTTGCTTAACATTTTAGTTTTTTTCTCCTCAAAATATTTCAATTCTTTTAAAAGTTCACCTACTTCTACAAATCTTAACATTTTTAAGCATTTTTTTCCCTCAATTTCTTAAAAATGTTTCTGACAATCTTGTGCATGGGTTTCGTTGTATTAGTTTTATTTATAGTTTTACAATCCTTTTTCTTTCGAAAATAAGAAAAAATCCCAGTTATATCTAATTTTATGGACTTTTAAAAATAACTATTTATCTATATCCTTTCACCATGTGCAGAATTATCAAGCATATTATACAAAATTGCCAAGAATAAATTTCAAAACTTTATATTGTGTGGAAAAAACGCCTTAGCATTCTAAGAACATGACCATCGTGAAAAATAAAAAGTTGATAAAAAGCAGTTTAAAGTTTTGAAGGTCAACGAAATAATTGTGCATACTGTTAAAGAAAATTTAAATAATTTTCTAAACAGTGTAGCTAGAGCTATAAAATGTTTTACATGTGTTTAGAAAAATCATACGCTTAAAATACGACAATAGTTTTTTTTCGATATTCTGGTCATTTTTAGGGTATTATGTACTCTAAAAATTTCTTTTTAATCGTTTGCAGGCTTATCTGAGTTCTCTTAAGATATAAGCTAAGTGCAAAATTTTGAAACTATGAACACATTTATCTAATCTGTAATTAGTAACAATAAAATTATCTGAAAAAATTCATTCTGTAAAAACAACATATTCAAATCTTAAGTAAAATTACATAACTTGATATATTCTAATCATTGAGAAAATTAGAAATATTTTATCAATAATGTTTTTTTTTCGTGTTCTTTAAGTAATAAAAATTATAATTATCAAATAATTTCTCGATTGTACAAAACAAAATGACTCTGTCTAATTGTAAGCAATCAGAGTTTTATTTTTCTCTAGTTTCAATTTTGAAGAACTATTTGGGTCTCTCCCACATTATAGACATTATTTGTGTCCAGACATTTTTTCCCTTCGCGCTTATATCTCTCTCAAGTTACATAATATATATTTCAGTGACAAGCACCCGCAGCTGAGCCTGTCTTAACAACCGAACATATTGTTTTCAATCCTCTTCTTAAAGCTAGAAATATTCACATAGCTATAGATATCTTCAAAGTCACTTTAAACATTTTCGATGTAGAACACGATGTCAATTTTATTAAATATACGCTGACTTCCAAAAATTAAGTAAAAATCAGAAAAGTAGTGAATATGAATCGTTGGAATTTAATAAAAGTTGGAATAAATAACATTAATCAAACAGTGATTCACAAGTCAGAAGCAAAAACAACAGCAATAGGCTTATTCTCTAGCTGGAAAACAACATACAAAATGAAAACCTACCAAATGACATAATATTTGAAATTCAATGTGTGATCAACTTCAGCATGGAGTGTGATCACCTTTAACAGGTATACAGGCACGACAACAAGGCTCCATCCTAAAATTGTTAATGTTTAGTTGGAAGCAAAGTCTACATCTTTATCAAGGCAATTCGAAAACCCAGAAGAGTTGCAGAAGTCTGGTTTAGTAATGTAATACGTCTTTCACTAGTATCCTAAATTTGCTTAGTCAGGTTCAAGTCTGGAGAACATCCTGGCCAACCCATACCCACAAAAGTATTCTCACGCGAAGGTAATTCTCCACCAATCAATATCTATGTACTCTACCGTTATCGTTTTGTAGAATGAACTAATCACCCACGGTACTTGAATAAGGAGTGGAATAAAAATGAATGACTACTGTTTTGAGAATTAACGGTGCCTTTTGGAATGATATACAGGTTAATATGGATAACTAAAGAGCTACCTGCTCACACATATTCGCTGGATCAGTCAAACCTAACTATTTTATGTATCTGACTGAGATAAATAGTGGATTCCCCCAACTCCTGTTACAGACCAACTATCCTTTAGAGTCTCAGCAAGCAGATTTTGGATGCGTCAGTAAAAACCTTTATTGACTTGCGCTTCAATTTGCACTTCTCTGATTTGCACTCCAACGTTTTTCATGTACAGTTCAGCCTTTCATTTTTGATGATGGGGTGTGAAGGGTACACACGATCCATGTATATATTATCGATGTATCGATATTGTGACTGGGTTTTTTTTGGCAGAGAAAATAATGAAGCAAAAACGAAACGTAATAAAAAAAAATATCTCAAGATGATTGTACTTTTGTGAATGCACATACGTTGAGTTTAGAAAGTTATTTAAAAAATATAACATAAAAAGTTATATGTGAAATTATAATCGAAAAGGGCACTGTCCCTTCTGAACTTTTGCTTATTTTAAGGGGGAAATATGATTTTTAAATAATTGTTTCCTTGAAATAAAGTGAAAAAAAAGGGGAAACAAGTTTTTTTTTTTATAACCTTATCATTTTCATGTAAAACAATAACACTACTAATTTAAAAGCTGTACTCAAATAGTGCAATTTCTGAGTCTTTTTGTAAGGAGTAATTTAACACAACCTCATTACGTGCTATTTTACTTCAAAAGGTTTTCCATGGGGAAAAAAATTAAAGTCTGCGTGATCTGTATTATAACTAATTAAAATTCGGTGTGATAAGGTACTTTATTTTCAAAAGAAAATACACAGATTTTCATTGCAATAAATAATAAAAGCGAAGTTTTAAAGTTCTAAAACTATCACAAAATGACATACATAAATATTTATGTATAATATGTTTGAGTCCTTCCGAATGTAAAAATTCACAATCATATTTTCATCTAAAGAACTTAGATTCCAAAATTTTAAGTATTAAATAATGCGTTGGTACTTAATCTGAAATATTTTTGTTTCTGTTCCATATACTTTTTCAAGAGTTTTAAATGTGAACATGTTCTTCTCCTGAGAAAGTTTATAGTCTATTTGTGTACCTTCTATCCCTTTTCCCTTCACAAAAGTGCTTTTAAGATTGTTCTACGTGTCTATGATTTACCAAAATTATTTTGTGGAACCTTTTACTGTAGATTTACCCCAGCAAAAATTAAGAACAGATAATATGACATATGCATCTTCACAAAAATATATATTTAGGAACTCCATTACCGGAGCTATTTTCCTCTATTTTTAAAGTATGGAGTCTGTGCTAAAAACTATTTTTAAAAAAGAAGTTTTTTCAGATCTTTTGATGTAAATTTGTATAATATATATAAATAATATATAATATTATATATTATTAAGAAAGTCGATTCGATTACTTAAACATTTCACAAAATTTATAATGTTCAATAAATAAGTAATTATTCATTTTTAAACAACGTATAAATGCTTAGTTTTGTATGTTTAAGTATACGAAATGAAATAAAAATCTTTAACAGAAATGAGTGTTATATTTAAACATGCCGTTCTCTTCAAGATAAGAAACTGAAAATATGTTAACATTTTAGGTACATTTTTTTATCTGCAAAATTACATCTAAAAAAATTTGAATACTATTTTATAACATCACAAAAGAAAACAGTTTCAAACAAATGTTATTAAATTATTCTGTACTGTTTTTTAAACTTGATACGAATTAAAAGTTAATGCTACCTTCATCTAACATCAAATAATGGGTGGAAAGACGATAAGAACCCCTAAATTCGGAATATTTTTCTGAACACAATTTTTTATTATCCCGATGTATACATTGCGATTAAATCATGTACTGTTTCATTTCTTAAAATTTTGAAGTACAGTTTGATAATTGATGATATATGTTATAATCACACGAACACGTGTAAACATCGAGAAACATTATGATAAATGAATAGAAATGTAATAACCACACGAGTGAACACATTTCCATATTTAAGCATTTCTGAATTAAAAACACGTGCTTTGAAATAAGAACATAAGCTTAAAGAAAGCTGGAAAAGAGAATCATTTATTGAATTCCATTTCAAAACGTGATCCTTGTGATAAAGGACCTCCCATAAAAGTCAGAACTGGAAAAAAAATGTTCACGATATTTAAACTAGATTCAGCTGCACAATATTATTTCACGTTTGAGACGAACGAACTACATTAACATACAGAGAGCGGCCTATTTTAACATTATACTTCTCTGAATGTTATTTTAATCAAACACTTTTATAATATATTTTATATTTTATTTCTTGAAAAATTAACTAATTGGATTATTAACTTTATATGTTAAAATTTGAGACTGTGTATTTATTGAATATTTCATTTTTAAGATTTTGAAGGCAAATATGATAGTTGAAGTTATGTATTATAAATATATGAACACTTTTAAACATCTAGAAACAATATGATACCCATTTTTATGTGTTGCAACCATATTAATACATACATTGTTATAAATACTGATAACCCCGCGAACATGAGCAAAAGAATGAAATATGAGTATATATGTTAAAACAATATGAGAGGAGCCATAGGGTATAGTATATGTAAGTGTGTTATAACCTTATATATGAACACTGATATCCACAAGTGCATGTGAAAGCATCGAGAAAAAGAATGATACATGTGTATTTGTATCATAACCATATATGAACACACACATATATATATATATATATTCTGATAACCAAACAAACATGTATAAACATCGAAAAAAAAAGGAAAGGTGTATGTGTATCTGAGTTATAACACATATGAATATATATAAACAATAAGAAACGTTATGTTAAATGGGTATATGTATTTACATCCCTAGGGAAACATTTTCATATTTTAGCATCATTCATTCGGAAAAAGCGATCCAATTTTAAAACCTGCCCTTTGAAATATGAACATGAGCTTAAAGAAAGCAGGAAAAGAGAGAAGCATTTATTGAATTTCATTTCAAAACGTGATGCTTGTGATAACAGACCTCCCACAAAAGTCAGAACTGGAAAAAAAAAAAAGAATGTTCACGATATTTAAACTGGATTCAGCTGCTGAATATCATTCGACGTATGAGACGAAACCATCACCTGTGATAACAGTGTTCGGAGAAGGTCATTTCAACTTGAAAACGGCTTAAGTCAGGTGATTCCCGCAGTACAATTTAGATTGATGGCCGCAAATATGATATTTTTATTCTTTGAGTGTGTGTACTTAGAAACAGAAACAGGTGGAGTATCCCGAAAAGTCTTGGCTTCGTGAAAAAGGAGTAATAAAAATGGAGGGAGAAAAAAAGATGACGAATAAAATTTTATATTTCTTGGAGTCTGAAAGGTTAAAGAAAATTCTCTCTTCCATGATTAAGCGTTTCGCGTGAGATACTTAGTAGAACTCTGCACCATTAGAACTGAAAAGTAATTTGTATTTGAAAAATCAGGAATTTTCACAGAAATATTATTTTGATATTTATCTCTTTATTTAAAAATTTAAGAAAACGTAGTCATATCATACAACCTCGAACACAGAAATTACATAAACGCAGCTCTGGGAGGAGAGGAGGAGGGTTATATACACTAATGATTTAAAATCCTGGCAGTGCTTGTATTAAAATACAGCAGGTTTTTAAGTATAAAAAAATTATGCAGTCAACAATTTATTCACCTCTCCCACAGAAATTTTTGTAACATCAAACTCACCGCTTTCAAATAGATTTTAATCACTGACTTTACTTTAATTGTGTTTTCATATTACAATTAGTCGTATTTTTGTATGAATGAAAATAATATTTACACACATTAACTTGTCTACAGTATTTACAGTATATAAACTACTCAGACTTAATCCAGAGTTTGAAATATATCATCAGAAGATGATCAATTTTTTCATCACAATTTTTAAAATATATATTGCTTATCGTGAAAAATTTATTCTAATTCTTAGCAAGTTTATTCTGTTTTATCGATTCGTCTTCCAGTTAGCTCATGTTCGTTTCCCGTAGTTGTTTGTATAAATATTCAAAGACCTTAATTAAACTGTATTTCTTAGTTTAATACATAACAATGTTCATGGAAGTAATCGAGAGGAGGGCCTCACGATTACTTCCATGAATTGTATTACCGGCAAAGTGTGTATATATATGTGTTACCGGCAAAGTTTGAAATCCGGCATTCTATAGAATGCCTAGGCAATGTATATAATGCCTAAAACTAGCCGGCAGTGTATGAAACGATTTATATTTCATACATTTCCTAGGCATTCTATGGAATGCCAAGAGAGAAACTGGCAAAGTATAAAATACATCTCCAATTCGTTTCGAATATCATGTGGCAAGGTACGTGAGTTTTAACGCGTGCCTCAAGCTCAGAATTTGTCAGTTGCACTTTGCGGTTTGCACGGGAGTGTCAAAATACGCAATTTTACTTAAATTTGTTCAACAAAAATTATTTTTTTACTATACTGCATGAAAAGGGAGGATCAAGCTGTAGTATTAGAGGAGTCATGGTCTGTAGACATGAAACAACGATTCGACGATGAACTGTGCAAAATGAGAGTTAAAGCTGCAAAAAATAGTATTTTCTTAACCGAAACTACTTACCAATGGCTAATAAATGATGTACAAAAAGCCAAAAGGACTACTAAGAAGGAACCCAGGGACTATTGGTTGCTGAATCGTTACGATGTGATGATTATGGAAAACAAAAGTAAACTCATTTATCCTGTTAAAGAAGGCGTCAGTACTATAAAGTATTACGTCATGGACACTGAGTTATTTCACGTACTTCATGAAGCTCATTTGTCTGTTGGACACGGAAGATGTGATAGAGTGTTGAAAGAACTTTCAACCAAATACAAAAACATTACACGTTATGATATTGAATTGTACATCCACCTTTATGAACCTTGCCAGAAAAAACAGAAAGGTATTAAAATGAGCATTGTTGTGAAACCTATGGTTTTTTCTGAATTTAATTTCCGTTGTCAGGTAGATCTTATTGACTTTCAGTCTCAGCCAGATAGAGAATACAAATTTATTATGGTGTACCAAGATCATCTCACAAAATTTGTGATTCTTAAATCTCTAACGTCAAAAAGAGGTGAAGAAGTAGCCTACAACCTAGTGGACATATTCGTGTTGCTTGGAGAGCCATCTATATTACAGTCTGACAATAATAGAGAATTTTCCGATAATGTGGTGACCAGCTTGAAGGAGATTTCACCAGCACTGAAAATCGTCCATGGAAGCTTCGCCATTCTCAAAGCCAGGGTAGTGTCGAAAGAGCTAATAAAGATATCGAAAATATGCTTTGTACTTGGATGCGAGATAATAAATCTGACCACTGAAGAGAAGAACTACGTTTCAAACAATTTATGAAAAACAGAGCTTATCATTCTGGGATCAAAAGAACACCACACGCAACTCTTTTTGGCTGAAAACCTAAATTAGGGCTTTCAATGTCTTTTCCACCCGAAGATGTTTTAAAAGACATAAATACAGAGGAGCATCTAGAAAAAGTAATAGAAAGCGTCCAAACAAAGGGAAAAGGCGAAACTAATCAGATTAATGCAAGAAAAAGGGCCTGTTTCAAAAAACATGCATAAGATTACAGTCGATAATGGCCTAAACCAACATGATGAAGGCATGCTTACCGAAGAGATTTTCGTTTCTGATACATGTGTGTATTTAAAGGAAGCGAGTGATACACTTGCATACAAAATGTGTCGTTAAAAAATTCATACCTTCTGTGGCCATGCCAGTGAAGGTGATGAAATGGATATTTTGTACAATATTTGTTTCAAAACTGAAAACGCTCTATCCAAAGTAAAATAAACTCTAAAATCAATCTCGAAATACAAGCCAAAAAAAAAAAAAAAAATGCAAATGAATTCGGAAAAAAAATTTCCCTCTGCTTCTTTGGGAGCTACTGTGCGTGTTCTTATTCCTAACATCGACAAGGGGCGAGGTGATTCGCGCAATACATTGGCAGCTGTAATGAGTGTGATAGAGGGTGGTTTCTATCGACTTAGAACTTCTGAAGGAATTTTAAAACAAGAATATGCAAGATCACAATTCTCTTTATGCCCTAAGAACTTGCTTAGAATTGAATTTTCTGACCACGAAATTCCTCTGAGGTCAGTTGCAATTGCTCAGTCCAGTGACAGCGGCCAGGGATTCGTCAAATGTATGTGTAAAACAAAGTGCCAAAATATGAAATGTCTTCGCGTGAAAAATGTAATAAAATGTAATTCAAAATGTCATTCAAGCCTGCCATGTTGCAACAAGTAGGTTAATTTCTTATTTTTTATATGAAAACTTTGTTTCCCTTAATAAGAAAGGCATAAATTACGTTTTGTACAACTTTCATTTTTCTTCACGCATTTTGAATAAATTTTTTTAACTGCTCTCTTTTTATAATTTCTGAATAACATTTTTATTTTTGAGAAATGCACATAATTTACATAATAACCTCATCAGGACGTTTTTTTCTTACTTTGCCTAAATAGCATTTGTCATTCTATAGAATGCCTAGGTATTATATACAATGCCTAGGGAAAGTATGTAATACTTCTCATATTTCATACCTTGCCTAAAAACGTCTGGCATTCTATAGAATGCCAGCATTTCATATTTTGCCGGTAACACACACACACACACACACTCACATATATATATTATAATTTATTGCAATTTTCATTTAATTGTGCTAAATTTGCATGGAATTTTTGTCTTAATAAGTTTTTCCTATTTATTTTTAGAGATTTTAATCTGTATTTAATGTGATTTGGTATAATTCGAAAATTTTCATAAAAGCATTAATAATTATTTATATTCTTATACATATATATATATATATATATACACGCACACACACACTTACATATATATACATATATATATGTACATACACACACACATATACACACACACACACACATATATATATATATATACATACATACACACACATATATATACATACATACAAACACACACATATATACACATATATATATACATACATACATACGACAATTTTGGCTTAGAGGATATTCAGCTTGGCGAATTATTCAATTACAAAACTTGCATAAATTATCTTTTCCTGTTACATTGTGTACAGAGTGTTTGCAACTTTGGAGAGCTACTATTTATTGCAAAATCAAATAAGTTACAAACTTTTTGGTGGAATTAAATCAAGAATAACACTTTACAGTTTATAAAATTGTGAATTTTCTATTTTCAAGGGAACCCAAACACTCTAATTTAACTCTCGACGATTGTTTTCTTCAGAACTACTTAAAAGGTAAAATGTTTTTTCCGCCATTAAGGAACATTGAAAACGCAAAAAAACTGCAGTCATTCGAACTATAACACCGAACGTGCTGGTGGCAGCGATAGTTAGTGGTTATGATAGAGAACTTGCGGGGCCGTTGTTTCTTCGGTTCAGTTGTGAGTTCGAGTCCTGATTCCTACTGAGACTCGTCGTGTAACGGAGCCTATGGACGTTAAATCTGGCGAGGGTCAAAGTCTTGAAGTTTGCGTGGTGTGGAACTTTGGAGAGTGGATTACCGGTACCATCCTTGTCATTTGACCGAGGCTCAAAATTATGAGACCATTTGTTAATAGCTTTCGTGTTGCTTCTAAGTGAGATGTCAGTAAATAATCAATCAATCATTTGGGACATACTGAAAAAACTTTGGTAAGAATTCTACTATCCACTGGATATAGTTCGTGTTTTAGTGATGATCACATTAAACATCAATAATTTTATCGACTTTAAAATGCTATTTTTAATTTAATTTTTTCCCGAAAAGTATGTACCTTCGATTGTAGCTCTTCAAAGCTGAAATATTCTTTTGTAAATACCCTGTCCGAGTATTATATTTGATTCAGTCCGAGCCTTATTTTTGTTTCGCCTCACAAACTGAGATTGAGTGAAATCGGTCTGTTGTGTAAATGAAAAAAATCCTATGTTATTTTAGTTCTTACTTTGCCTTGTGTGAGTTCACCTCTTATGAGCTCTAAAATTACAACAGATGCCTGAATGAATGTCATGCTCAACATAAATTCAAAAGGCATGCAGATTCCAGACTGTTAACCATGGAACATAATTTTGCTGCAATGTTATTGCTACCATTGATGATGTAAAAACTGAAATTATTTTGATTTCTGTGTTTCAATAAGAGTATGAGTTAACTGTCCGTAAAAAGAATTAGCCGAAGAATATCAATCATTATCTTTGTGCAATGATTCGTGACTTTTTTTCAGAATGAATTCAGAGGAACGCAACTAAGAAATTACTGTAAAAGTTACTATGAAATCAGAAAAGGTGTCCCATTTTTTTTAACGACTGTATAGTCGTCAAAAAAAATGGGACATCTTTGATAACTTTTGCAGGAAAATAAAATCGATATTTTCCCTATTTTTAATACTGTAGGCAGCTCAAATGTAGCTAAATTATTAAAGACACTGGTAGATTAATTAATTAACCATTTTAACTAACTTCTATAAAAAAAAATTTAATGTACGGAATCTAAATTTTTTGCAGAATTTGGTAGCAAATGGTCAATAAAGCCCATATCAAAAGCTTCATTTGAATCCGATGAATTAATAGTAATTTTATTAAGGAGTCATAAATTAGAATTATTCGCGTAAAGGAGTCCTATTTTCCCTATTTTTAACACCAAGTGATAAGTGGATCGATAATTAAATGTTATAAATCTGTATACGGCCCCTTAACACCGGTCATTTTACAACTGTAAGTTTGATCTTGAATACTTCTTTGACTTTCTTAGAGAATTGCAGGAATTTCGGAGTCTTGTGATATAAAGAATCCAAATATCTTCAAATTTTGTTATGTTGCAGCTATTCGTAACTTTATTTAATAATTTATAGTTTTATAGTATTTTATTTATCTTTTTAGAATTTGAAAATAGTTATCTGTCTTTGGTATTAACATCTTTGAAAAGTGATGAGTTATAAATTTTAGATTGTCAAATGTTTGAGATATTCAATTCATATTAGTGTCCACATTTTTAAAATCCTCCAAACTCAGCAACTACCAAATGGTATCCAACAAAATTGGAAATTTAGGCTAATTTCAAGACAAGAAACCAGATACGAGGAAAAGAAGGGCTTCTATATTGAGAAAACTAATTTTCAAGTTAATTAACTGCGTTGATTCATAAGAAATTCATTCGTAAAATTCATTTGTAAAAATTTTAAAAAATCCGGAAAATCAGGGAGATGCATGATACATGAAGTATTTCCTTAACTCCTTCATTTAGCAGAAGTTTTAACGCACTCAAAAATCATTCATAATTCATGTTATAATCATTTTATTTCATTAATATCTTAATAAACTTTAATAAATTAATAAGTATGTCCAAATACCAAATGCAGCTATGTTTTCCCAAAACATTAGGAGATATCTTTTCTCCCCCTTGGCAGGGAAGTAGGTCATTTGAACTTGAATGGCTGGTTGTTGGAGTTTCATTGGCAAAAGGTCCTTAGTACGACAAGTTGCACCAATATTGACCTTGAGTGACAGGATCTGTTCGGACCTTCAATCTGTTAATCAAGAGGAAAACTTCTCTGAACATCTTTTTGCAGTGCTCTAAGCAACCAGGCCAAAAGAGACCTCCAATCGAGTTAGTTTTTGATGCATTTTAACATCTTTCACCGTTGTTGAAGAGAATCGCCGCATACTCCCCTTCCAGTAGTATTGTGATGTAACGGAAAGAACACTGTGAAAAATATTTTTTAGCGATGGTTGCTTTTCCAGCAGTTGCTTAAATTCAACATCCCCTTCTTGTTGTATTATAGTTTTTCACAGTTTCAGTATGACGTCCTCCCTTGTCTCTAGTTGATATGGCGTGTATATTTGACGCATGCCCCGTAATCTGTATATTATTAGTCGAGATTTATGAGTGGGTGTTTTAGTTAGACTCACAGAGGCAAATTTTTGCATCGGGGAGACATGTAAACAATAGTTCTAGACTGTTCTACCACCTAGTGTTCAAGTTCTAGGTCACTCTTTTGTTGCGAGATATTTTCCCGCCATATTGGGGAATGGGTTTACCAC
Organism: Nephila pilipes; assembly: GCA_019974015.1. Classification (NCBI taxonomy): domain Eukaryota; kingdom Metazoa; phylum Arthropoda; class Arachnida; order Araneae; family Nephilidae; genus Nephila; species Nephila pilipes. Next base: position 251,636 of record BMAW01037467.1, read on the forward strand.
CCCGTGGAGTGAAAAAAGTTCGATTAACTTTGAGTTACACACTCGATTCGAACTCTGTGTCTGTCGGTCCGGTGAAAACTTGTCCGGTCTTCTTTTGGGAGTGTTCTTAACAGATAAGCAAAAAAGGATTACCCATCGGGTTAGTTAACTACCGTTGTCGTCTCTGATGAGAAATGCCATGATTGAATTACTTGGAGATGATTTTGGAAAAATGTTTATATATATGTAGTTGTTAATATATTGCAGGTACAAGATGGAAACGTTTTTATTCCTTGAACATAATTTATGCGAGTCAAATGTAACTGCTTCTGATTCTAACTGAAACAAATTGAACTGTTTCGAATCTTTAAGACACAATGATATTTCAGAGACGCTGAGCGGATTACTATAAAAATGCCTATGTAGATAAACTCTTACTGTATGGGTTTTTAAAATTTTGTTTTTATAAATACGGGGATTGAATTTTTAAAGTGAAAAACTTGCATTATGTGGTGTAATCAGCTTTCGACTCTTCTCCGTAAATTAATCTACTGTTTCATTACTGTGATTTCTAATATGTATAAGAGATATTCACTTAAAAAAGATAGATATTATGAGTACAAATTTAAAAAGAAAAGTTACAGGCCAGTTTCTTCCTTGAACTTTGGTAAATATTCATATGTTTATTGGCTCATTGAGCTCTATATATCATTTTTACTTAAAGGTACAGAAAATTTCAAGCCTCTAAAATAACATTATTTATCCGAGTATATTGAACAATAATCCGATCATAATATATAAAACATGGACATTGACTTCCCTATCAAATATTTTAAAATTATCATTCATTTATAAATAATAATTTTAAAAGGTACTAGTAAAAGAATAAAACTAAGTTGTCTACAATTCACTCGGGGAAGGCCAATAACAGCAGAAACTTCACTCGTTCCAAACAATCGACTTAGATTTAATTACGTCAATGTATCAGAAGGTTGCTTTTCTTCCTCTTTCAATGTTCCTTTTGCAATGACCATTGAAAGAAATGACTTTTCTTGCTTTAGGTGATATTTTATAGATCAGTTGCGAAATAGAGTTGGAAAATCTCTCAGACAGATTGGATATACATAAACCAGTGGTGAAATTTCTGTCGATTCATTTAATTAAACTATCTAGTTCGTGGAAATTCGGGTATATAGTTTGGTGTCAATAACGTCCACGTCCTCGGTGTGACAAATGTGTGCTTCTACTGCGTGTGTATTTATGGTGTTGCAAAATTTCCGTCAAAGTTCCCCCCCCCCGTTTAAAATAAAGACCAAAGGAAATGAAGTCATTCCATGCGAAGTCATGCTTAGTTTCTATTTCACTAAAAGTGCGAATTTAACGAAGATAATTTTTAATTTAGAGCTTTTTTCATCTTTCAACATGTTGAGTTATTCAAAAAAGGGTTTCCCCCCTAATTAACTCACTTTTAAATGTTTTAATTTTAAATAACTGCGACATTACTTACATCGTTCTATATATTGTCAAATTATTTTTGACGGAGATTCTTCGAAGTTATGCATTTCATTCCGTATTGCTTGTCTCTTTTCCAAAAACATTGATTGATTCAGTAATAAGATTATGGGGGAAATGGAACAACAAAGATTATAATATCCCAAAAATACAGATACAACAACTGGTTAACCCCCCTCCCCCCCAAAAAAAATATCATGCGGTGTGTACGTATGTCATACGTCGATCATCAAGTGTTAATTTCGGTTTCTTACCAAAATTTTAGTAAAAAGTCCTGCTGGTAATGTACGCTTTTAAACAAAATTATTATTCGAATACATCGCGCGAAATAAGCTTTAATTCAATTAACCCAAATCACACATTCAGCAAATTTTCAAAAAGGTTGTTAATGTACATATATTGAAGTTACCGAGTTGGGCCTCCTGTGGCCGAGATAATGGCTGCCACACGACGAGGCATAGATTCAGCAAATTTGTAGAAGCGTCCTACAGGAATAGCTTGCCAAACATCGGCTAGAGTTATTCTTAATTCAATAAGGGTCAATGGTGTTGCGGGATATGCTTTGACATCTTTCTCCAAACCATTCCAAAGGTGCTTCAATAAGATTTAAGTCTGGCCTTATGTCCAACCCATGACAATTAGAGGAATGCTCCTTCAACCAGCGCTACACAATTTGCATACCACTGTCTATCCCAAATTCAGCGGCACTTCAGTGTATATGTATAACGCTGATCAGAGTACGATTTCAGAGTAAATATCAGAATAAGATTTCAGACCAAATCTCAGGTTAATGAGACAAAAATGTCTAACGCAATTTCACACGGGGAAAGGAGCATAAGGGAATGAGAAAAATATTCTTGACAGCCCTAAAACAACACAATTAATTGGAATATTGTTTGCAGGAAATGATATTATCCTATTGATCACAAGACCCCAAACTTCAAGAACGATGGTGTTCATATCGAGTCGTGAGTCCATGCCCTGGTCTCACCAAACGCCTCTCCTGTGGATTAACGACTGCTACATATGAAATGGATTTCAACCTTAAAATCCATACGAGTAATAATACCGAAAAGCGAGGTATCAATTCACGTGTCTTCAATGTAATTTGACAGAGCTCACAACTCATGGCCTATCACCAATATTTCTTGACAAAGTTAATTCATGCCTGACCAAATAAAGGTTCCATAACGTAAAATATGGCTAGGAACAAAGTAGGAATGTGTGTTTAATTTATCAAAGTACATATTTCTCCTTATTATTATATCTAATATATGTATTTAGGATCATAAAATAGTTCAACATTCTCACTTTTAGCCACTCCTGTATGAGAATTGTGTTCTATTTTCACGGAACCAGCAATTCACAAAGATAGACCCAACATATTTGAATAAAAAAAATTCTTAAGAATATCATTGACTGAAAAGTACTTTTGATACGTATTTAATTATGATTCCATATGGATCCTTATACCTGCCTCAATCATAAATATTTATCAAATTAGCAGGTATAATGAAACGTAAATTTTCTTAATATTTCCAGAATGTATCCAAATTGAATACAATGTATACAGGTCTGGTTCAAAGAAAATCAGGGCCCAGTGCACAGTAAACTTGAGGGATTTGAAACAACTTTCATGCAATAAAATAATAATGTATTGCACTGCACAAACTTTTATAATATGTAGAGTATGACAAGGCTAATTAAAATTTATCTTCATGAAATAAACTTTTCAATCACACAAATTTTTTTTAATAAATCAAATAACAAATAAATTGCTCAACATACATATAAAATACAATTTGGTATGTGTCTTATATGAATACAGTTATAATATTTGACGTTTGTTTCGTTTTCTTACTTATTTCCGAGCTAATTCGTTGATAAATATTCATTATTTAGTTTTTTTCTCTGATTAGGGTGAATGAGTGATGGTGGAACTTAAACCCAGACATAGCTAATCCACACCAAACAAGGTGGGACTGAGATCTGGATGTTTGTGAAATGGAAGAAAGAAAAACTAGTTGACAAGAAGGGTCGAAAATGGAGAAGGATCACTAGGGTATCCCGGGGGGCATGTTACCCGTGTTTATTAAGATAGTGAACCCCATGGGAGAGAAAAAGATCAATAGGGTGACTCGAGGTCACAATTTCTGAACCTACCTAAAAAAGGTAAGCCTTGAGGGTTCGGTTGATGAAATGGCTAAAGAGGAAAACTGTCGTTTAACAGTGCTAATTCTCAAGTAATATCCGTATTAAAATCAAAATTAATAGAAAATGAAAACATGTTCATTTTTCAAAAGGAATTGGTGGACGGGCTTTAGAAACGAAAGGCCTGGTGCACTCACGCCATTCAAAACCCCCCTCAGCCCTGCCCTGGATGAACCCATTAAAACAGAGTGAGAGGCAAGTGGTGACAAAAAATCTCTGAAACAACGAGTAAAAATAAAATTTCATGACAAATATTACAAGTTTCCCCAACTCAAGTACTGCAGAATCCAAAAGTAATAACATACTACAGTATTAACGGAAAAAAAAAAAAGATTAACATACTCTTTAAAAACCCCTCCTATGAAAATTTTATTGACACCCAGTCAGGGGTCAGCGTACTCAATTTTGATGGAACTATTTCAAACAACTGCAGAAACAGCGCGTAATAACACGTGTTCACTTAACTCGTCGTGTCGAGCAACAGACCACCGGAAAAGCCGTTATCCAATCATCAAAACAATTAAGACGCAAGTTTCCGGTGCTCTCATCAATTTATTTGTAAACTGTTTTGTGTGAACATTCTCATTGCATTCTGTCGTGCCCCTTAAAACACGTTCATTGCGCCCGGGAACTGAAAGAGTTTTCATCACATCCTGGCCAATGCACCGAGTAATTATTCTCACTTCGGAATGGTTTTCCATCTTCATCTTCATTAATGTCTCTTGATGTTAATAAACAGCTTGCTGAACTTAAGTTAGCGACAAAATTCCCACTTCACGTTTTTTTTATATAAAGTAGTTTGTTCTGTTTTGATTGTTAAAAACTATTTCATAATGTATATCAGAAATGATTATGCCTTATTTGGCGCATTTCGGCTAATTTTCGTCTTTAAGCTTAGGGGGGGGGAAGTTGTATATATGTGATCAGTAGCAGTCTTAAGTACTCCCCCATAGGGTTTTGAAATTTTATTAAAATTATATATATATATGCAGTTCAAACTCACATTGCCGATCGCTCAATAATATAAACCGAAAGGCGCCAGCTATCATTACGTATTGAATAGACCACATCAGCCACAGCTTAGGTCCCAATCAAGAAGGATTAAAAAGGTTTATCGTGTGTGTATATAGTATGTGTGAATGCATACTTAATTCTACATTTTTTTTTTTTTTTTTTTTTTGAAAAAAGTAACAAGAAATTTAAATATTTTTATTGGGATTGTTCATTAGCGTAGCACTGAGTAGCAGCGCGAGGATCTCGTAATTTTGAACATCTGTCAAGTGACCTAGAAGAAATCTGAGCTGACACCTCCCTCTCCGAGATTCCACTCCACGCCAACGGGAGGACTTGGGATCTTGACCATATTTAACGTGAATTAGCCTCGTTACACGGCGGGTTTTTAGTGGCACCAAAGCTCGAGCTCGACGAAAACTGCCTGCCGCGAGTCCGTGACCATGACCTCTAGACTACCGTGGCCACAAAATTGTTTTATTAGTTTCACTCATCATTTTCGAGTCTTGTATTCTTAAACACAAAATTTTCGCGGAATTATATACATAATTAGCCAACGCACAATGCAACATTTTGAATTAAACATGAAATTGGTCTGTCTCACTCCCATTCAGAACTTACGGTTTGAAGCCGAGTAATCGAGTTTGCGATTTTACGTATCCAGCTTTCGGGGAAATGTATTTAAATTCTGTTAAATACCAAATTAACTTAGAATGGAGTTGAATATAATTTCTTCTCTTTTAAATTTGTACAATTTTGCCAATTCTGTTACTTAAGGCCACGCAGCCGAGTGGTCAGGATCACGAGCTCGCGGTCGGCGTTCTTTCCGTCGAGTCCTGAGTTCGAGCCCTGATACCACTATAACGGGGCCGATAATAACGGCTTTTGTTGCTCTGTATCCCATAAAATCGATCAATCCCTAAAAATCCTCTCATTCCAACTATTCCAGAAATAAACGCGGACTGTACGCAAACTTCGTATTGCAAGCATTAAGACACGTTGATGACAGCATGATTTTAAGAAAATTGAAGTTAAAAAAATATAACTATTTTTTAAACACAGATAAACTAAAAAGATACATGTATAATTTAGTTAAATTACTCACATTAGATAAAATCAAGCAAAATCTATTACAATAACTATTTGTTAGTTTATCTCTTACATAATGGGACGTTCTTTAACTTATTTCATTCAGGATGATTCCTAATTCAAATAGAATTTTTGGACTTTTTCTATTTAGATTGATGACACACTAGAGAGTTGCAGTTTGGACTGCTGTCGTCAAATTTCATGATATTAACCTTCCCACCCCGTTAAAAAATTGCTATATTTTACGTGTATGAATATATCAGACCCAGTTTGTTTTATATTTTTCTCCATCAGATATAGAAAGTACTTTTATATAATTTGATCTCATTTCATCATAAATTATACATTATATTTTTTTTCTTTTGTAACACACTCCAACCCCATCAACATTTTTTTTTCTTTTTTCTTTTTTACTCTCTAAACATTCAATCTCTTGTTTGTGCAAGCGGTTTTTAATATTTAAAATCTTTAAGAATAATATAAATTTTAGAAACAAATTTATTAGGCTATATATTCATTATTCTTCACATACTTTTTTCAAATGATGATGAACAAGATTTACACTACACATTTACATTCTCTTGGCAAAGAAAAGCTGAGCAGGAAGTATATCTTGTTTGCGTTTGCGGTCTCTCTTTGGACCAATTATTCTGTAATTATCAATTTCTTCTGAATTGTCACTTGGATATATATTTTTTTGCATCCTAATATTACTGGGAGTTTTAGTCAGCTATTTCTCAATTACAGCATGTAATGAATTTTTAGGGGCGATATAAAAGTTCATATAGGATTTGATTAAATTCTGATTTGTTTTTTGATTTTTAGTTCACGGTGTTCTTGAATTATTTTTAGGCTATTGGCAGTAGACCACTTGATTTTGAAACATAGTCAGGTGACAAGAACAACACCTTTGTTGTTCCATATCCCTCAAAACTGAATTTTTCAAATGACACACTGGAATTTACTGTTTTAAATTCACCGATGAGTTCCGCGAGAAGCCTTAAATCATTTATTAATTGATCCACTTATAGCGAGGAGGTACCGTAATGCTTTACTTATTACTAAGAAATAACCGAAATATCTGGATAAATGTTTCAATTTATACATTGTTCCTTTAATACATAATATTACAAATTGTTGCTATTCGTGTTTCCGTTTGGTTTCAGGAAGCTGTAAATTGAAGTAACCCTCCCATTATCATACAGTTTTCATTATTATTAAAAATGAACGACATTGAGAATTAATTTTTATTTTTTATTCTTAAAACTATTCTACATAGTCACCATCTAGAATTATACATTTTTTCACAGCTATCTTTATTTTTCGAAGGCCATCATTATGGAACACAGCAGATAGAATTCTTTATTATCTCCTGAGGATTATTTTAAACTCCGCGGCTACCTGAAACTAAACCAATCAGTAAATTGCTGTAATTTACAACATTATGTATAAGGATCCATTCATGTGCAGAATAAATTTTATCCACATATCCCTGTTATTTCTTAGTAATAATTAAAACCTTACAATTCCTCGTATGTTAATGATAAGCCCAATGTTTCGACAAGTTGATTTTATATTATCTGTATAATTTTCTTACAATTTCATTCCAACATTTTTACTTCGCGCCTTGAAAATTTTTTAAAGTGATTATTTTTAAATAAATCTACTTTTTCTATTTTTAAGTAAATCTTCCTTTTTATACTTTTTAATTCATTGCCACAAATTATGCAAAGAATGGAATGTCGTTTCAGTAGAATCCAAAGAGTTTTATGTAACGATATATTTGCTTAGTGTCTTAAAACTCGTTAAGCAAATTACATCTTCTTAATGCAATTCATATGATACTATGCAATGATATTTTTTAAACTTCGTAATAATAGGTAAAGAGAAATAACTTTGTATATATTGCTCAAACCATTCTGAATTCCGTGGTTAAGAAGGCATTTGAATCATTTATAGAACCCTATCATTACGTCCAGCGCCGCCAGATGGCCGTTGTATCCGACAGCTTTTCAAGATGGCGGACCGTACAAATTGCAATAATCACGAAAACTCCGCAAGATGGATTGAGCAATTGATATGCGGTTGGGCGAAGGAAAAGTTCTTAAAAAACAGATTAAAATCTCATTAGACGCGAATAGCATACAGAGGCCGGCTTTCAACAGCGTTAAAGGATTAGTATGAGATTCCATGGAAATGCAAAATGGCGCCTGAGGAGGTTACGGAAATACAAAGTAACTCGTTCATTATGCTTATTATTATTTTAAAACGAACTTATCTGCACGAAAAAGATTTACAATCAAGTTGCTACATTGTAATACACTGTATCGTATAAAGATAGCTTTTAAAAAGCCATCTATCATTTTTTGACAGGTCAGCGTTTTTGCAATAGAAGATGGTAAAAAAAAAGTATCTTCACGAAATGAGGTTTTTTGATAATTACTTCTCAAGAGACCAGCAGAGTTTAATCTAGAGGCTGCAAAGGGTTAATGTCTCTTTATTTTTTGTGATCTTATGTGTTGGGCGTAAACTTATTAACCACCTATTGTAACAACGTGACTTCTTTATGAAAAGGGTGTGAAGGAATTAACAATAGCTTTGCCTTTAAAATTCGACCGTAATTTTTAAATAAGTTCAAACATTCTTTATAATAACCAGCAACAAAAAATAAATTGATAATGAGTTTTGTTATGGTAAAATCCAATTTTGAGCCAGGGATTTTTAATATTTTTTTTAATAGAAAACTTCTTTCCATCAAGTAATAGATTACATGTGTTGGGCATCCATTTTCAAATTACTTCTTTTTACTAGGAATTCGGCTTAAAAATCTCGATGGTGAGAATATATAGGACCATATAAATTGTCAAGCTAAAACAGCTTTGAAATTTATAATACATATAAATTATCCTTAAAAAATTAAGAAACCAGAGAAAAATTCTGAAATTGCCTTAGCCTAAATTGAAAGTTTACATTAAATGTATGCATCTCTTATCCTGAATAGATACATGGGAATCCCTTTCTCTAGTTGTCAAAGGTATTACATAAAGTGTATGTCTGTTGACACAAAAAGACAGCCAATCGGAATCTGCTTCAACACACCACAAGATCAATAGACTTCGCCGAAAGCATAATGAGAACAAAATTTAAGGTAATAGTGAAATAAATGAATTGATTCTAAGTATAAAAACGTCTGATACCAAGATGCAAAAAATAAATAAATGAAAATAAAATTACTAAAATGTACAAATTAGAATGTTAGTACAATTTTTCGGCATTTGTACGTAAGTATATTATTCGCATAATTACATAATAAGTATCAATTAACAATTATTCAAAACAGTTATAAAACCAGGATACAATGAAATACTTTTGAAATATGTAGAATATTAATATGAACATATAATCAACAAAAATCATAAAATGCTTATTTGAAGATGTAGTTTGCACAAATTGATGCCATAAGCGGCTCTTTAGAAATTACAAAGAATTAAAGTTTTGTATTGATTATAAATTGGTGCATTCTACAAAAGTTGAAACATAGATTGTATGTATAGATGCATATATATATATATATATATATATATATATATATATAT
>BMAW01037480.1:0-23470 GCA_019974015.1 Nephila pilipes
ATGATATCTGTGTCATCTCAGCAATCTCACGGAGCTTCACTTTACGATCTTTCATTATAATTTTTGTCACTTCACTCACATTTTCCGGTGTAACGGCTTCCACAGGTCTACCCGAGCGTTCCGCGTCATTTGTGTCGGTACGACCACGTTTAAACTCGGCAAACCACCGACAAATCGTTGCTTTTGATGGACAAGAGTCCGGGTAACATTTTTCAATCCATTGTTTCGCTTGCACGGTGTTTTTACCCATTAAAAAACAACGTTTTATCAGAACACGAAACTCGGTTTTTTCCATTTTTTAAACAAACTACAAAACGACTTTACTCCAACCTCGATAACTCAGCTGTTTCTGGTCCGATCGACTTAAAATTTTGACACGTTTCAAGCAAAGGTTAGTACTCTAGAAAGACCTGGTTACTGGTTTACTACGAGCGCCATCTCTGGGGTAGTCTCGGGAGTTATTGATTGATGTGTTATATAGTGCATTTGTGACTGCTCAAAACAAAATTAGAAAAGTTTCTGTTTTCTCAGGTACATTGTTTCTTGCGTATTTGTAATACTTTTTGAAATAGCTTAAATTTAAATCTGCCCATTATCTTGCACTAACCCTGTGCATCTGTTTAATCTGTTATGCGAAATTTAGATTCGTTTAATGGTTTCCTGTAATTAAATAATTAAGTTTCTACCACGAGTTTCATGAACAACTAACTAAATAGCAGAATCGCCTTAAACATAGATTTAAATTCTGAGATTTATTTTCGATTTTTAAAGAGCTTCGAGATAAATATTTAATCTTCTAAAGAATCATTAAGTTTTATGGAGGAACACAGTAATATGTATAAGGCGACAATTTAATGAGTTTAATGCATGAGATATCTGTAAATGTATGGTCGTAGTGGAAACGAGGGACAGAAGCAGAGAGAGTTACTATATACATATATAAGGCTTTAAACCTTCACCGAACAACTAAGTTGAGTCGACAATTAGTTTGAAATCTACCAGAGAAAAATTTAGCACTAATGAATAAAATATTTTGATTATTTAAAGAAGAGCTATAAAAATGGAAATGTGTTCCATAAATTTTAGGGCTTAAAATTTAATTTTTTTTCAACTTAAATGTTGCATGGTATGATTTAATTGCATGTATGTAGTAAAATTTATTTTCTTTTCAAAAATTAAATTATAGACAAGATTGTGCATTTTATTTATCAAAAAGTAGCTTGGTGCAAAAATAGTTTTAGTCGAATTTAAAAATTAATCACATATTCTACAATTACATTTTTGAGTACACTATGTGATAATTTTAAAAATAATTTATTTCTGTGTGATATACAGATAATGGTTTGACCACTGCAACAAATTAAAAAAGATATGTCATATATATTATTAGCCACCACAGAAGCTATTGTTTTAGTCAACCACAAATGTCGTAGGTAACAAATTTTCAAAATAAAAGGGAGTCAGAGGTTCAGGTCTTGATGTTACTAGACTAGCCGTGTAACCGGGGCTGATGCACGCTAAATCTCCCGTCGCTCAAAGTCCTCCCGTAGACTTGATGCGGAAGTTAGGAGATAAGGGTACCATCGCAGGTGTCCTCCCCGACATTTGACAGAAGGTCAAAAACACAACTTTTTTCAAAAAAAAAAACCCACTTCCTTTTGCTCCTAGACCGACTTTAATAAAAACCAACCAATAAATTAAAATATAATTTAAAATGCACATGCCTTGGTTTCAGAATACTTTTTCTAGCTAATCAACTAATCAGTCAATTTTCCATTACTTTACCATATTATCGATGTTCTTATTCTATAATTTAATTGTATAATTTAATAATTGTTTTAAAAACAGCTAACATCTTTGGTGACTAAATATTTTCTTTACAAAACTTTACACAAAATTGTATTTTTTCCTTTTTTTTTTTTTTATTTCTTAACCATCCAAAGCGCTGTTGTATTAGTCAATGACAAAAATCTCACCCAATAATTATTAAATTAAAGTATTTTCTGAATAACCTTTCTTTCCAATCTTTAGTCAATGAATCAATCAAAGTTCCAGTCCATTGTTCTATTGGTGGAGAAACCTGTTTCTTCGCTATCAAAGAATAACGGAATTTCGCATTGCATAAAGCAACGGAACAATACAATTTCACATTCCACGGAACAATTTATTTTTTAATTTTGATTTAATGTAACAAAATGTACTTTATAAAATTAGTGCTGTTATGTCTAGAACAAAAAAAAAAAAAAACAATGTTCATAAGTTTTTCTTTCTTCTTTCTTTTTTTTTTTTTTTTCGTTTTCAAATAGCATGCATATATGGATAGATATTTCAAGGTTATAAACACAACAAATTCATAAATATTTAATGATTAAGTTTTTAAAGATTAATATTTTTGAAATTTGTTTAATTTCACAAATATGCACAATTATATGAATATTGTATAGTAAAAATGAATAAAGTAATTAAATTTCCTTATTTGTGTTAAAATATTTAAGTGACAATTTAGTTTTTTTTGCTTAGTGAATATTGTTGCTCTTTATTAAAGTGATAATTTATCTAAATTGTATCTTTATAAGCTTAAAATTAGAATATTAAAAGATTTTGTGCTGTTTTTGTAATCAGCAAAATTTGATTTTATTTTAAAATATCAATTTAATAATGCAAGTTATATTTAAAATATTAATCAATATTTTTTTTTCCCACGAGAGCAAATTATGACGCCATGAATTTCTTTTAGAGGGAAAAACTCTTTTTATACCCTTTTTAAAATGATGTATTCGTAAAGTATGCGTATTTTTTTCATATTACCTTATTTCTACTAATTATGTAATTAAAAATGCATTTTTGAGTTTAAGAAACGCACCTTTAGGAATGACGATAATTAGGGGGAAATGAAGTATTTTAAATTAAGAACAATTTATTCAGTTAGCGCCTTTATAATTATTCATTAATTCTTAAACATTCCGTTTTCAATTTTTTTAGGTTGTGGATTTATTGAATGACTTGTACACATGCTTCGATTCTATAATCGAGAATTTTGATGTATATAAGGTGAGTAAACTGTAGTTTAATAAATGTTTTCATATTATTTCTGGAATTTATTAATATATCGGTATTTAATTAGAAGACATTAACATATCTTCCGCACATTAGAATGTATTAATACTCACGTTTTTCAGCCATTTTGAATTTATGAGATTCATTTTAATCCTAAAGAATGTTTATTTACTTTTTTAAATTAAGCAGTTGTATTTATCGAAATGTTTTCAAATGCATTCGAAAAAATAAAATTTAGAAAGGACATACATAATACTCGTTAACCTTTATTTTTCTATTTTTTTTAACATTTTTTATGCACATTTAATTAATTTATTTCGGTTTTTAATTTATTTAAGCACATTAATCAAAAATACATCTTTCGAAAAAAAAATATTATTACCGAACCTTTTTTATTCTATTGTATCGTTCTACTTATATAAAAACAACAGTAAAGAATTTAAATGGATTGTTAAACCTCCATAAGATTAACAATATGCTTAAAAATTTAAGGTACTGTAAGTAAAATCATTAAGTAGTTTTATGAAATATGAATTCATTTCCTTAGTTACATTTAACTAGTTTAAATTTTAATGTAACTCATAAATCTTTTAAACGCGAATCGCGTTTCTATTAACATTGTTAATTAAAATTTTATATCAAAAACCGACTTAATATGAATAAAATTATTCAGAATTTTAAGATAGGCCTTTTTGCTGCAAGATATTCGAACTACTTAATTAAATTTGGCTAGATTCTTGGGGGTGTTATGGATCAAATGAGTTTCATATTGATTTACCATTATTAATAAATAAAGAGATTTATTCGTATAATACATCACGTAATATAATAAATTAAATTAATACAAAATATTTTTAACGGCTTGCAATGAGGAATCTCTTTAGTCGTGAAATTTGTTTTTTCGCAGTTCATTGCATCGAACTAATGTTATTTAATTGTTTCTATTATACTTTACTACTTTCTTATTCAAACATATACAAAAACAAATATATCCAGAATTAGGGAATGATATTTAGGTTTTATCGAGCAATCTATAAGTTTTCTTTTAAAAATTACATGAGGAAAATGGCATAAATAAACATTTCATACATGAAAAAACTACTTTTTTATTCAAACATATATAAAAAAAATTTATACAGAATTAGCGAATGATATTTAGGTTCTTATAGAACGATCTGTAAGTTTTCTTTTAAAAAGTACATGAGGAAAATGGCATAAATAAATATTTCATGCATAAAGAACTTGGACTGTGAATACTTAATAGTAACTGATTTTTAGATACTTGATAAGATTTAATGTAATAAAGAAACAAGAAGTTAATTAAATCTGAATTGTGCATTTTAATACGAGACTTTTCTTTTTATTACTTTTTAGATGTGCTTTTTCTGTATAATAATTTTTATTACAATTTAATTTGTCAGAGAAGGTGATATATTTAAAACTGATTCATCTTTTTTCCCCGTAAAAGTGAATCGTTTTTAAATACATAAAATAAGACATATATTCAAGTATGCAAATTCAATACACAAAAATACAATTCTCTATATATGAAAATAATTACGAAGGGTGTGTAGAAATTTATTTTTTTCATTTAGAATGCGTGGGATTATTTATTTGTGTAATTAAGTGGAAAAAAAATATGAAATATATTTAGAAACTAGGTTGGGAATGAAAATAAAAATATATATTTTTATGGTAATGTATGTGAAGTATAATAATACATTAAATATATTACAATAAAAATGTTATTGATGAAACTTTAATCTCAAATCCTTAATTATATTAATTCTACTAATGTTTTTGTTTCTAAGTGAATATTAGGGAACAAAAATCGATGTTAATTATAAATTGTGTGATCCTTTTTGTAGAAATTGATTATGTATGCTTTATTGGTAGAAAAAATATAGTCTTCATTATACATTAATGATCATCAAAAATATAGTCTTCATTATACATTAATGATCATCAAAAATATAGTCTTCATTATGCGTTAATGATCATCAAAAATATAGTCTTCATTATACATTAATTATCATCAAAAATGCTACTAGTAGGAGACGACAAAACCAATTTTATTATAGAAGTACCTCAAAATACAGAGTAGAAATTGTTCCAAAATATCTCCAGCGAAATCAGGACAACGATGAGATGAGTTTTACTGTTGCCTCCGGGGCTGGCAATAGCCACTGTTACACGGTTAGGCAAAAAATGAAAGTGCTTTTGGATGTCTTGCTGGAGTAAGAAAATCCATGCTACCACCTCACCTTACCAAAGTTTATAGTGTGTATCAGCAGGTGTAAGTCGAGGCAGTCCTTCTTCAATCATCAATTAGACTTTTCTCAGGAGCAGGTTGGTTGTAAGCTAGATTGGTAGAACCCACCGAACAAGGCAATAAAGCAATCCGGTGGGTGAATAAACTTCAAAATTGTATGCCATATGTTATCTCACATTGTCTTGTTGAATGTGGCAGCTGGCGTGCTCTGGAAAGAGGAGTATCGGCTCCAAGGCTCGCGAAATATGATGCTGTCTGGTCATAGCACATACTCAAAATAATGCGTATTAATAGGGTACGGGAATAGAATTTTTATATCAGTCCAAACCATAATGATTGTCTACATCTGTCATTCAATGCAACATTGCAAGTGCAGATGCCTGTGATTTAAAAACATCGGTAATCGACTCAATGGAGGCCTTAAGGTTATTTCCCCATACTGCAAAAGACATCGAATGGTACATGCAAACACCGATTGCTGTCTAGTAGACTGTATTTGTTTTTATATGGTTTTGTATGATGCAGAGAGATCCTGCATTGCAATTCGTATGCCTGTCATATCGTTGGTGTCATGGTGCAACGTTGCGGAAGCAGTTGGAGTCATCGGTCAGCCGTTCTTTCTTTTATCCATTCATCGATTACAGATCTGCATCATTATAGCTACATTATGTCCGATATGATTACAGATTTCTCGTAAAGGTAATCAGTATCCTCTATTGCCAACAATTATTATTCAGTAGAATTCCAAAACGTATTTAGATGACCCTCTTATTCTTCTTCAAGAATTATTGAGTTGTTTCACACAAATCTGCGCACAAGTAATATAAAAAAAAATTAAGTCAATTCCTACTTAAGTTAACAAAAATTTCTTTTATTTTAATTACTTTTTATTAAAAAATTACAATTAATATAAATATGTATATACATATGACAGAATCACAATATTAAGGGGCAAAATAAATTTTTTTCCAGCCATCTACACGCTTCGTCACTGACGGTATTTATTCTTAAATTTATATCCCACTAAATATCTTATATAAGAGAAATTTCTTTCTCCCATATAAAACTAAAATTAATTATTTGAAAATCTTTATGCTTCGACGAGATTCGATCCGAAGGCATGATGATTCTATGCTGACGCTCTACCAACTTCGCCATTGCAAGACAAATGACATAGTAGAAGCATTGATTTATCTCTTAATTCATCCGGTAAATTAAATGGTTGGAATGCAGTTTAGCCCAACTACCTTCGGTGACCAGAATTTTTTGGCGGATTGTAAATGTGGTTACCCTGGTCCGCTTCGTGGACTTGACGTTCAGCCTAAAAAATCGCCAAGTTTAGCAATTTTTTTAAATCATACCAGGTGGTTGGGTTGAATTGCATTTTCACCAATTAAATTAAATTAATGAGTTAATATTCGAAAAAACTATATTAACATCAAGTGTCATCTACTACAAGTTTAAAAAATGAATTTTAATTTCAGTGGAGGAATTAAACGTATTTTATTAACGATTCAAATTTGAACAAGATATATATAGGGAGAGTATGAGCTAATATTAGAAATTTAAAAAAGCCATTACAGTTCCGTAAAATGGTATTGTGTTTTCATTTTATATATCTCTTGTTTGCGGGGCTACAGGCTCCCATGAAGTGCGTCTGCAATGAAATGGGATTAATTTGTATATCTGCCGGTAGTATACTTTAGGAGAAGACTTCACGGGTATTTGATGCTTTCTTTAAGATGTAGTGTTTGGGGGAAGGGGGCAAACATCCACACATAGCAGCGCATATAACTCTATTCATTTTAAATTAAAAGGATCATGATTTTAAAATTTTACCGCATGCATTAGCATATCCTAAGCTTTTAATGCAACTTCATTGAAAAACATCTGCATTTAATTTCATATATTTCATTTTATAGAAATAAATAGCAATTTTCCGTGGACTAATTTTACCAAACCAGAAAAAGGTCATCGAATTGTGGGCTATTCTATCACAAATTTGAAATTATCGCCAAACGATGCGATAGTCCACCAAAAATAGGAAGTGTGTTTGAATGACGTAATGTTATGTCGATAGAGAAACGTATAAAATCAAATACTGTTTTTCTTATTTTGGTGTTAGCCGTAATGATTCAAAAGATAATGTTTCTCTTTTGGCTATGTCTCTATGTATCCTTATTTAGCACTTACTTAAAAAATGCTCTATCAGCTATTATCATTAGCTATTTTTTTCCTTTTTTTCACTTCGTATTTCGTAAAAATCGATGATAATATTTCAGGAATGACTTCTTATAGAACATAAAGCAATAAAGTATTTCCAAAGGTATCGAATCATAGCATGAAAAAGAGAGGTCTTCGTACACAGTCTTTTAACTCAACCAAAGACAAAAAAAAAAAAAAAAAAAAAACAGAAAGGGTAACCATATTGTAGAGATCTATCAAATTTTATTTACAAAACAATCAAACTAAGCAAAAAGAATTATTCCTATGCGACGGATGTTCGATGGAGTTTCCAAGGAGAACAATGAACATATTCATTCTTAATTTCTTATAGTAAAGCAAGTATTCGTTTCCAAGCAATGAAAGAAAATATTGAAGAAAGAACCACAATTATTTTCAGACATATGGATAACTTATAAAATTGAAAATTAAAAATTGCGAAACTCGAACATTGGACAAACGAAGAGACTCAGATTTTACATTGAAAATATATTTTAACTAGAAAAGTATAATAAAGAAGATAACATTATTAGCTAATTTGAATAGGAAATGTTTTTAAATTCGAATACTTAGAATGTGTGTGTCTACGTGTGTGAAAACTATTGATGTGTACGTAATCATCTTTCATATCCGATTGCTTACAAATATCTCTAAAAGTCTGATTATAACATCAAAATAGTAAATTTTCTTATATATTTCATACAATACACATAAAAAGTAACTCTACAACAAGAAAAATGATATGCAGATTAATAGAGCTGCTGTTTTTAACGCCGTTGGAGCAGCCACTAAAATATACACACTTTAAAAGCATTTATATTTTCAGCAGGCAGAAACAGCACGTTGAAATTTTGAGGAAACCATTTTTTTTAGATATCAGTTCTCAACATCATTTGTCTGTATAATTATGATGTCAGAACACTTAATGAGCAGAACAAGTACCGCAGTCAATCCTTCTCACCAAGAATTTGAATGTGAACCCTTCAGAAATTAATCCATTGCAAACTGTATTTCTGAAATTAAAATAAACAGCTAAAAAGTACAACCAAGAGAAACATACAGCTACAGGTGTTGCAGATGACCGGTATTTGCTACCAGCTCCGAAGAGATGCGTTACTAGTTCCGAGACATCTTCACAGATCCAATTTTTTCAATAGTTATTGGTAAGTCAGTATATTATCTACAGATCAACCATGTACATACTGTTTCACGAAGGACGGGTCTATGTAAGGTGTGCAGCATCGAATGTACTTGACATATCCCATTACCAAAATGAAAATTTTCATTTAACATCACACATGTCATTTAGAGTACAAGTCGTTACTAATGATTCTGTGTTTATTTAAACTCACTCAAGAACACTGTTGGGTCTAATTTAAGATAGGGACTTGCTGTTATCTCAGTCATGCCCATTAAAAAAAAGAGAGATTTGGAGTCGATGAGAAAGGAAGCCACAGTGTATGCAAGTGGTTGATTTAATGCTAGATATAGAGAGAATGTTTAGGATTATTTTACTAAAATTTAATTAAAATGACTTGATTGAATTTATTATTACTGGGGTCATACTAAAAACATTCAAAAATTAATTGAATCCCCACATACACACAATATAACATGAAGAGAAAATAGTTAAATTTGCAAGCAGTTTGGGGGCTTACAGGGGGTGAAATTAGCAGAAACAGCTGTCACTCCTGGCCACTAAAACGTTCCTTTAAGATTTACCCATGTAGTCGAGCTGGAATTCGATGACAGAAACGAGCAACTCATTCCATGATGCTTCAAGTCTGTGCACCAATTTACCAACCATATTAGCTGTAGAAGGGTGGTGAGGCAGTCTCTCAGTGACCCATAATCAGATATTTATAATATGTGACAGATCTGGAGATCGTGCTGGACAGTACAATAATCTAATGTCCTGTGTATTGAGGATCATTAGAACACAATGGGCAACAGGTGGTCTTGTATTATCTTGTTGGCAGGCCTCGGAAAGAGGGCACAACCATTGATCGTAAGATGTCAGAAATGTACCGATCTTCGTTCAAATTACCATCGATCCAAACTAGAGATGTATGTGCCGTTTAACCAAAGGCTTCCCAACCCATCAGCTCAGGTGTAGGGCCGCTATACCGATATCGACAAACAAGCGACTAATGGTCTCCTCGGTGCCTCTAGACACATAAATGGCAACCAGAATACTGCAAGCCGAACCAAGACTCGTCAGAAAGTTCGACTCTGTGCCACTTCTATATACAGCTTCGTAGTTTGGTGCACCAGAATCGCCGACTCACTGTATGCTACAATGTCAAGGGAATCAGAAATAATGCTTACCGTGCTGACAGTCTATGCTGCTGCAAACGTCCTTTCCCCGTACGAGATCTTACTGAATGTGCTGCAAGCATGCACATTGCCTGACAATGGTTCGTGATGTTGTTCGATGGTTTTGTAGGGCTGATCTCACAATATGTTTCTTCTCTTGACCTTTAGTCATGAGTGGGTGTGGAGATCATGCGTGCTGTTCAGTACGAGTCTCAGCAAACCATTGATTCCATATTCCCATGACAGTAGTTGGATTTCGACCAGTGTGATGGGCAATAACAGGGAACGATAATCCACACTTTCGATAGCCTACAATCCTACCACTATCAAATTCCGACACATGCTGGTAATTAGTTCTTTTCTTGGGCTTAAACGATATTATAAGCAAACTCCGATCTTACAAAGCGCTTTCTGAAAGAGAAATCCATTACACAATTTTTGAATTACGAAGTGCTTCAAATCTCGTTTCTCCTTTCTGGTCATCTATATGCATTAAAACACTAGTCATTTGCATATCCTAACCTCTTCTTTCTGTCATGTGATTTTGACGTTCGTTTGATCATTCTTTCCTTTTGTTGCACACTTAATGACTATAAGTTTATATATATATATATATTCTGAAAATTTATGAAAGAAAAATTTAAAATATTTAAAAAGACAAAAATCCAGAAAGAAATGTAACAATGAAAGAAAAATAAATGAAAATATGGAACCCAGCAAGTCAAAAAGCAATATCGGGCTGAGGACCGAATAAGCGGGGTTAAACTAGTTTAATGGTACCAACCTTCCCCCTTTGCGACTTGGTAGGCTGAATTGGGAAATCCAAATTACAAAAAAGTTCAATGATTAAAAAATGCAAAAAAGTTCAGCGATAAAATTTACAAAAATAAAATCTATAATTCTAAAAATTATCAAGAAATCAAAATATAAAAATTACTTACAAAATTCAAAGAAACGAAGATTTAAATATGTGAGTAGTAAGACGGAATTTTCTTTAAGCTTCAAGATGTATATCACATACTCAAAATGAAAAAAATACAACACATTATCACCATATAAATGGAAAAAGGATTTAAATCATTGTTTGATTGGTAATAAAATGTAAAAGGATGCAAACAATTGGTTGGTAATAAGTTGTATGGTAAAGGAGTATAATGGTCCAGAGAGTGAGTAAAAATGTAAGCTGTGTAAATGTAAATAAATAAATAAATTCTTCACGGCTAGACCACTAACAAGCCGACTTTGTGGACCTATTGTTGTGTGGTGGATTTGTTTAATGGTACCAACCTTCCCCCTTTGCGACTTGGTAGGCTATATATATATATATAACTTTATGTATGTATAATTCCGAATTTATATTAATATAAATAATATAATTATTAAAAAGCAAAAAATTTCCTCAAAAGTTAACATTATAATAAATCGAGAAATAAAAATTTCAATCTGGAAAGTGAATGCTAATAAACCAAACACATTAAACTTATAATGAAAAACTATGCATTTAAAATAAAGCAAATTAAAAGAAATAGACATATATCTGAAACATCGAAAAGTTGCAGAAATTATAAGAATTTAAAAAATCAAAAATTTGAAGAAAAAACAAAAGAACTGGAAAAATATATTTTAACTTTTAACCGGCTTTAGACTGTTAGCCAGGGTTATACTAGATTTGTTATCCATTTTATTTCCATCAACGAAATATACTTTTAGAAGTAGTTCTGTAACTAAATTAACAATTGAAAAAAAAAATCGAAAATCAAACTGAGAACGGAAAAAACAAACAGTATAAGGAAATCAAAAGACAATTAGAGCCCAAATAAATTTTTAAAAGCAATTAAAAGCAAATCTTAAGTAACATAAAAACAAAACTGTAATTGAACTTAAGAAAATGAACCAAAATAACAAAAAATTGTACATGTACAATTCACTTCGTGTAACAAAACTTCAACCATGATATATAAAATACTCATAAAAATTATCACTCGCATTCGGAAATTAAATTTCATAAGTAATTTAAATTTAGAAGAAATACTTAAATTTAAATCCTGATTATATAACAAAATAAAACTAAAATGTTTAGAATATTAAGTACTTTTCTATATTTTTTTAACATTATTAAGAATTTCTAAGAAAATCTTTCACTTCTCCCATCGAGTACGTAAGCCCGTGTCTATGTTAAAATTTCTCTATCTATGCTCAGTGATAAAAATTGTCAATTAAGATCAGTTACATGACTTTGAACATTTATCCTTTAACTCTATTCCTGTCAAAAACAGTTTCCAAAGTTCGTGTGTCTTACATTTACTTGAAAAAGTCCTTGGGCTGTTATTTGTAAGGGAAAAGTAGCTCAACATTTCTTTCTCTAAAGCATATAGTTGATGGAATAAAAAGCGCCTAAAAATATTTCTTTCTGAAGATATGTTAGACTGTAACGTTTTCATTCGCGATGACGATAGGTTGCCATAAAATGGGATATTTTATGAAAAAATATTCGGAATTTTCTTTTACGATTTAAAAGTAGATGTAGGAAGAATTTAAAAAGAATTATTCCTGCATGACATATTTATTTCCACATTGTACATCGCTATAAAGTTGTTCGATGGTGTATCTTAATAAAAATTAAACATATATACTCTACAATTTAGTTTAGTTTAGTTTTTATTAACGTCGCACTAGAAGCAACACGAGGGATATCGGTGACGGACCTCGCAATTTTGAACCACGGTCAAGTGATGAGGACGACACCTGTGCTGGCACCTATCCTCTCTCTAAACATCCACACCACGCCAACGGGAGGATTTTAGTCCCCGAACAGATTTAATGTGCAACAGTCCCGGCTACACGGAGGGTCTTTGGCGGCCAAGGATCGAATCCGCGACTGAACGAAAAACGCCAGCCGTGAGTCCACGACCTTGACCACTAGGCTACCGCGGCCCATATATACTCTACAAAGGGAACAGAACCAAAACTATTGTCCTTTAAATAGATGAGTACCGTATTCGAAAGTATCCCTTACAAAAAGTGATATATATATATATATATATATATTTATATATATATATATATTGTATGTGCATTTACATCTGATGAAAGTCCACCTCTATTGAAGGCCCAGTATTTCTGGTCCGGTTGGTGTCCTTTATTAGATTGAATTAGTTTTATTAACACCTCACTAGAAGCAAAGAGAAATCTTTGGCTTCGAATTTCGTAATTTTGAACCTCGGTCAAGGAACTGGGATGATACCTGAGCTGGAACTAGCCTCACCAAACTTCCACACCATGGAAGAATTTGGGACCTGGAGCAGATTAACTGCCTCATTACTTGGTGGATCTTTAGTGACATCTAGAGTTGAATCCGCGAATCGATTAAAACTTCATTTAGGTTACCATGACCAAGAAGTTACCTTGGCCATAGTCCTTCATTAGGAGGAATTACTCTCTCTAATTCGGTAGATTACGTACACTGAAAAATTACTTCGGTTAACATTAAGTGCCAAATACCGATGTGACCAAAAATTCACTTGTGGTCCAAAATTATGAGAATTTGTGTGCGAGAGTTTGTTAACATTATTGATTGTCTAAAAAACAATGGAACAAAATAACTAATGCTCATCAATATAGATGCAAATATTTAGTGTTGAATGCTCAAAAGTATACATGATTGTGATTGTTTCGAGTAGAGGCACAAAAGGAAGTGGCCTAAAATAATTTGATTAACTAACAGAAAGTAAAACACACAAGGGAGATAAGTAATTAAAAGAACGCTTATACAAAGGAATTTAATGGAGTTTATATTTTTTTACCTCCTCATTATTATGTTTAAAATTTACTTAGTTAGTTGAATTTGCATAAAAGAAAATTGAGTTTGAAAAACTTAAAGTTAATTAAGAGAAAATTAAAAGTCAGAACTTCATAGTATGCGCTTGGGAAAAAGCGAGCGCTCTTGGTTACTTGCTGAATTGAAACAGCTAACAGCTCGAATCGTTTTCTGACAGACAGACTATGAACTAAATAATTCAATTTTGTATGGTTAATTAATTTACGAATCTCTCATCTTGAGTGGAACATTTTAACTAAGCCTTCACTTGAGGAAATAAAATCAATCTGCATAAGTATGAAGTAAATGCAATTACTCTAGAAGCTATCCAAGACTCCCAGATCCGGTACCCGACTGAGTATGATTGCGAGCTCGGGTCGGATGTTATTTCCATCGAGTTGTGGGTTCCAGCTCCGATATCACTAAAGATTCACCAAATAATGGGCCTGATGCACGTTAATTCTGTTCAGGCTACAAGTTCTCACGCTGGCATAGTGTGGAAGTTTTGAAAATAAGTGTGCCCTCTTAGGTATCATCCTCGTCATCTAATTGAGATTCAAAGTAACGTTGTCTGTCTCTAAAAGGATTGATTTTATGTGTGATATTAATAAAGATTCAATAATCAGAATCCTATAACCAGATTCGGCTGCCGAAGCCTGTAAGTTATGGTTGCAAACTCGTAACCATTGTTGTTCCAGTCGAATAGTGGGCTCGAATTATGATGCCACTAAAGACTCGCGTGTAGCAAGGCTGATGCACGTTAAATATGTTGAGATTCCAAGTCTTACCAGCAGTTTGGTGTTGAATATTGAAGAGGGAGATGCCAGCTCAGGTGTCTTCCTCGTCACTTGACCGAAGTTGAAAATAATAGGGATGTCGACAGTAGTCCTCGTGTTTCTTCTTAGCGAGACCTTATAATCATTCCAATTCCTTCTGTAATTTTACTTCTTGATTAACGTAACAAATGCTATGCAACAGTTTCTTGAAACTTCACTTTATTATCTTCAATCTATTGTGATCGCGATATCCTAATAGTCATAGTCTCGGACATACGCCCGCCAGTTTTCATCGATTCGTGAAAACGAGTCTGATGCCATTCAAAAATACAATTACTACAATGATTAGAAATATTACATACAAATCACTCTTATTTTCTGCAGAAACTCACGAAATATTAGTCAGTATCAATAATTTCGTAAATTAAAATAGCATTATATGTGTATATTAATGTAATGATTTCATAATACTGTTGTTCCTTGAGAATTCTAATTTATTTTGGTCTTAAACTATTACAGATGTTTCTCAGGCACTCTCTTATTATTAAATAACGTGGTCATGGTAGCGTAGTGATCCTAGTTTCGGACATGTGGTTCCTCGAATCGTGTGTTCGAGCCCTGATGCAACTGAAGAACCGCTTCGTAGCGACAGTGCACGTTAAATCTGTCACGGTCCAATGTCCTCCGATAGTGTGGTGTGGAAGTTTAGTGAGGGAAAGACCAGCTTAAGTGTCGTCTTCCTCACTTGATTGTGGCTTAAAATTACGAGATCCGTCACCAATAGCCCTTTGTTTTTTGTTCTAGCATGTACTATCATTTCTTACCTCTTATTAAATTATTTTTGTCTATAAATGCTGTTTGCAGAGGTGATTGTCTTCCGGGGGAGGGGCTAGTTTGTACCTCTAAACCCTGCGGGTGAGTTTGGTTCTTTTGGGCATTCTGCCAATAGCCCTCACCTTACTTCTCAATGCACCGTTAACCCTTTAAGCGGTCAATTATTTTACCAGAAATGCTTCCAAAAAAGACATATTTTTTATTGCATATAATTAAGTACCATACTATGATATTCAAAATATCATAAGAATATATTTTCCCTTCAAGTGAGAGGGAAAATTAAAATAAATAATTTGACTGGTGGATTCTCCCTCAATTTTTTATAAAATAATATAATTCCAAGAGGGGAAGAGAAAAAAGAAGAACTCAAATCTTCATCAGAGCTGAGCTCACTGCACGAGTCATCTGAGGAATAATCCGAATAATTAGAAGAAATATCTGTATCTGTATCAGAATGTAGTTCATCATCTAACAAGAAAGTATTTTGGTTGTCTATTCCATGCATAATTTCCATAAGATTCACAAGCACGGCATACAGTAGAATAAAAATTTCAAAGAAAAGTTCGCGCTTTCCCGCTACATAGAAAAACCCGGATGAAAAGCATTTCATTTACATGGACAAGCCATGCCATCTGTTGAAAAATAATAATACTAAATAGTCTCTTTCAATAATGAAAAATGCGGGCAAACCAGAAAAGGAAAGGGGGAAATATCGATGCCCGTACGCCGTACGGGCAAACCAGAAGAGGCCAATTTCGGGTAGCACGTACACTGTACGGGCAAACTGCTTAAATAAACAATCACTCGTACTCAGCAATTTCTTTTTTAGAATTTATTTCATGTATTTTTTTCTTTATAGTCATATATTCTTAAATAAAGAACTGTGGATCGACACACCGCTTCCACTGTCGTGGTTTTAGTTTAATTATATATTAGCCTAAGCTTATGAAGACATTAAAAAACTTTTACAGAAATGGTAAAGCAACTTTTCACAGTGCTTCAACTTATTCTACGAATTAACTTTATACACCCGCTAAAGTAAATAAAACGCAACGCATAGTGTAGTATCATAAAATGTTTGTGCTAGCTCACTTTTTCTTTCCACGCATAAAACATCAAAAGAAGTCAGCATTAAATCGAGTTTTATTCGCAGCGTGAGTTTCAGTATATTTAAAAAGAGAAGTTGTTTTTCTTTAGAAGTAAAAAAAATAAAAGGTATTTCTCTTGAGGGAAAGATAAATTGTGAAGTTATTTTTAAACTTTCTCCGCCTAAAAATAGTTTGAGAGACGCCTGAAAGGGTATTTTTACAACACAAGCATGAGAGGAAATTTTGTATTGTGGAAATATTTTATAATACCTAGAATGTAAAGGTATTTTTTTAAAAAAAATTCAGAATAAATATGGTAAGGACCATACATATTTATTCTGAATACATATATATGGTATATACATATGTTTTTACATACGTTTACCATTGATAAATGCTTATTTCTTCAAGAGCGTATCAATTAAATAAATAACCCATATTATACAAATAAAAAAAAATAGCATATGCAATTTCAAGTTCTTGAACAAAACGTAATTAAATCAAAACATACCAATATAAATTATTAACCAAAATTTTGAATGAAAGGTTGAAATAATTTTTTTTATATACATAATTACTTTTTCTTAAATTTATCACCTGTAAATCCATTTCTTCTTTTACTTCCATTCAAAAGTTTTTTAACTTATATTTAAATTAGGTTATTTAAAAAAATAAAAAACATATTTAATTTTTCGTTAATATGACAATAACTCGGCAAAAATTTAGTGGTTTTTAAATAATTTCTTAAATTTAAATAAACTATGATAATTGAAGATTTTGTTTATTATTTATGATGAACTATTTCATTAAATTATATAAAGTTATACTCGCATATTTGAGACAACAATTTTTCGCTGTCACAAAATATTTTGCTCTAAAAGTCTTAAGTACGTCGTGAAAAAATATGTTTCATTGACAAATTCGCATGACTTTAAGATAATTGAATCATGATTGTATTTTAAATTAAATTAATCATTTTGCAATCAGTGAAAAACATAACTGTTCAGCTGAATCATTATCCCATGCATAGAATTATAAAACATATTCTGACAAACATCCAAAAATATTTCACCAATGTATGTTGATTATAAAATAGCCTTAGCATTTTATGTATATGATCATCGTGAAAAATAATAATCCGGTAAGAAACGAGTTTTTTGAACGTGGTTTTTCTTTCAAACTTCACACTTTGCGTAACATTTTTTGTACTTTAAATTTTAAGAGCAAAAGGGAACGTTGAGTCAAATGGAATTTATTCCATAATAATTAGTTTTAATAATTTATTTGATTATTTGACTTTTATTAAATTTTATCATCGAAAATTAATTTGCGTAAATTTTTTTAGCTTCATTAAGCATTGGATTTGGCGAGCATTTTGCGACTTGGCGAGAAAGTTGGCTTTAAATTTAATTCCATAAATAATTAATTTTTATCAATTAATTGTTACTAATTATAATTAAATTATCGTATTGTCATCTAAGATAATCGTGTGTAGAAAATATCACCTGAATTAAGCGCTTTAAAATGTGTGAAAAAAGTTTTTAAGGTTTTGACCCAGACATACAATATGAGTTAATGAAAACCATTAAAAAAATAACAGTTTAAAATATTAAAGGTCACTGATAAATATCTTAGCATACTGTTAATAAATTTGTTAACTTGTTAAATATTGTATCAAGAGCTATAAAGGTTTGTACAAATATATATTAAGGTCATACAATTAAATTAAGCTAAAAATATTTTATGGATATTTTATTAACTTTTAGGGTACCAGTCCTCCTTAAATAGATATAAAAAAAAACAATTAATTTTTCTCAGCACATTGGCAAATTAAATGATATTAAGTGGGACATATTGCATTTATTTATACTTCAGGTTGAAACTATAGGCGATGCATACATGGTAGTATCCGGACTTCCGGTCAGGAACAGCAACCTTCATGCACGTGAAATAGCTCGGATGTCCTTGGCACTCCTCAATACCGTCAAGTCATTTACAATCAGGCACAGGCCACACGAAAAGCTGAAGCTGAGGATAGGATTACACACAGGTAGGTTTATCCTTTATTCTTGAAGAATATTGATTAAGATTTATGAATATATATTTATGTATTAAGCTTTAGGTGTTTATATTTTTAATTTAAAAGTGTTTAAATTTTATGAATTATTAACCTCCTTCATTAGTTTCTAATACTTATATCTAAGCAAGCCAGATACAATTTCAAGCAATTTTAGAAGCAATTTCAAAGAGACTATAAATTCATCTAGTTTCTCTAAGAATATTGACATATATCTCCATTGTTTAATTCTACAGCCATTTTAAAGAAAAATTAAAGAGTTAGTAAGTTCAAAACTCCCATTGCAGATAGAACGTAAGAGCTGGAAAAGCACATTTACTCCCAAAGAATAAGTAAAGTTGTTCTTTCGAGAGGGAATTCCTCTTAACTCAGCCAAACTTATATTCCAGTAATTAAATCTTAGCTTATGAAATCAAATGTTCGGATTCAAGAGCTTTTCGATAGCAACAGATTCGAATTTTAATACCTTAACTAGAAGTACCTTCAAACGAGAGAATAATCCTATCTACTATTATATATCAGCTTGTCGTTATCATCTGTCTCTCCTCTATTTCCTTTCAGTTCTATTTCACATACATATCTTTATCTAATTCGATTAACTACTTTTCTTACCTTCATTTGATTTATCAAGTTGTGTTTCATTCTTATTGGAAAGAAATTAATTTTATGAGATTAAAATTACTAAAATGTTCCAGAGATAAGTGAAATCAAAATCCCGAATTGCCTAGCGTCACATAACTAGATACAATTATACTTAATTTTTCTCTTCTGATACTATCTAATAATTTGGTTCTTATTTTCTGTTAAATGCCTTAGAATTGCATAATCTTATTTATTTTAGAATGAGGAAATATACAAAATAGACAATTTTAGTTATTTCTTAACTAAAGAAAACTTTAGTAATCAGTTGAATAGTTTCAATAGTAATTTTTCAATCTTAATTGCAGAATCGAGTTTAATTAGAATTTTTACTGCCGTTCTCGTTGAGTAATTGGGTGGAAATGTAACAATATTACAATAAAGGTATTTTTAAAATATATGGAAAAATATAATGGCATCAAAGTTGCTGTAACGTCATCCTATTACCCGATAACGACATCCTATTATCAAGATAAAGTACGGGTATACGCTTGTGCAGTTTCGATGGTCAAATTCAGAAAATTAAAGTTCGAATTATTACAAAATCCGCCATATTCACTAGAATTCGCCCCCCAGAAGCTGTTTATTTAATTTTTTTTTTATTTCCATACTAAAAAAATGGTTCGGTGGACAACGGTTCACACTGTATGAAGAAGTCATCTTCCAAACAAATCTCCATTCTGAGAACCATCTGAATTCTTACTTATTAGATGACTTTAAAAAGTGAAAGAAACGCTCATAAGAGAGTTAAGAGCTAAAAGAATATTATGTTGAAGAATTAAGAAAAAAATCTACCTTAAACAATTTGTTCTTCTATCTATTTCTAAGGAGTTATTGAACAACCCTCGCAATTTACATTACTTGTGCTGCGATACAAAATTGTGTAAAAAAAATCTGAAAAAATGAATTAATGCTATAGTCTTAAGCTTTAGAAACCCAAGAGATTGGATTTTGGTATATAATTTACTTGATGGATTGCAAATAAAAATTATGTTTAAAAAAGTTAAGTCATTTTATATCTTATTATTTTAAATATCTATAATTTTTTTTATTTACCTCGCAACAGATAATAGTAACCGGTTATCTATGTAAGCGATAAGTAATTTTATTAATGAGTTTTATATCCAGAAAACATAAAAGCAAAAGTTTCCATGGTAACCGCATTATCTTTCCTCATTAATGTAATTTTTGTATGGAGAAGGTCTGATATAATATATAGTGGCTTTTATTATGATAATGTCATCTAATATAATAAGTTAGTGAAAAATTATAAGATTACTTAGACGCCCTTGTCAAAGAAAAATTATTTTCTTTATTTTGAAAAAAATCATTTCCTCTTAATTTTAATTAAAAGCAATGGAAATCATATTTTGACTTTGAGATACCCATATACGAGAGTTATATTTTTTTCCAGGTTCGTTCTATCCGGAAATGAAAACTTCCTTGAAAATCCGATGCTCTGTGCTCAGATATGTAGTGTAGTGTCTCTAGTACACTAATCGATTGCGTCAGGTCGTAGATATTATTTCTGTACACGCAGTGAGCACGTTAACATGCCTCGAACAACAGTCGTTCCATCGCACTCTTGACGGCCAAGAACGGTCTTACCGCTCTCCCTCAGCCCTAAGAAAACCAAAAGTATTTTTTCTAAGTCTTGTTTTTAACCTTCCAGCCAATCAAAATTCGCTCTCTGTGTCTCCAATTGAGCCCATAGAAACTTCCCGCTTACCCTCATACCTCCCTGATAAGAGTTGAGGATCTACCTTCTGATTGAAAGAAACAAATAACCCTGTACTTCTCTACCTCTACGACCAGACTGAATTTCTTTAACTTCAATTATTATTCTTATAATAATTGAAGAATTTATTTCTTATACTTCAATTATAATTTCTTAACTTTAACCATTAATTAAGATTGTCTAAGTTTGTTTTCTGTAATTTCTTTGCAAATATTACTTAATTTTCAATTATTAAATATCTCGATTGTACTTGGCACTACAGAAGTATACAGTTCGACAACAACATGATGACAGTTTAAAGATCAACCGGGCCAGGCACTCCGATTCACCTTCAATACGAACAACAGTGTCTCCCGCAAATTATGAAGCGTGGTCTGTCATTCATTTTCTGCGTATTGAAGGGTGTAATGTAGCCGAAATTCATCCACAAAGGAGGAATGTTATGGAAAACCATTTATGAGTGACAATGCCAGCCGCACACTGTAGCTGCAACAAAAAATGCTCCTACAAAGTTTTCGATTAAACGTGTTTGATCCCCCACCGTACTGCCCTAGACACGGCACCTTCCAATTTCTACACCTTTGCTTACATGAAACACTGGCTAGGAAGTCTGAAGTTTGTCTCAGACAACGAGGTGCAGATCCTATGTCGAGATTTGCCTGAATGCACAGGCAGTTGCCTACTATGATGAGGGTGTTGGACAGTTGATACCAAGCTACGACAAATGCTTTAGTTGGTGCGACGATTATGTCGATATGTATCTTGAAGATGTGTCGAAATATTTCAAACAAAACATTTTTGATTTTCTCTGTGGTTTTCATTTCGCGACTGATAGGGCCTTGAAAAAAATAACTCTCATAATTGCTTATTGGTTTCTGAAAATAGATTCTCTTATAAGCATAGATGATTATTTATGAAAAATTATAATCTACACTGTAATTACTTTTGTAGCTCATGTACTAATCTTGAGGTACAATTTGCATAAAGTCTATTAACTTTACATTTATAATTTAAGGAATTGTAGATTACTTATAAACAGAACATTTCATACACAGAGCATAATTTTAATTTCAAAAATCACTTTAATAAAATGTAAAAAATTTAAAATTTTTAAATTAAAATTTTTCATAATTTTTTTCACAAATATTGTGCGAAAATTAAAATTTTTGTTTCATTTTTAGTGAGAATTCATGTTCATTGCATAGGAAATAATCTCATTTTTATTGTTTGCAAATTATCGATAAATAGTATGAATAAAAAAGTTTGAGAACAGTGAAGGATCTTAGAAAAGCATATTTCGCGGAAAATGGAAATACAGATATTTTTCTCTTGGAAAGGTATCTATTTTGAAAAATTAAAAATTCTGTTTTCGAACACGTTGCACTTATCAAATATTAATAAATGATATTTCGATTATATTTATGGATGCCCCCGTACTTTTCACGGTAAAATCAGACAATGGAAACTTTGAAGGCTTTTAGTATTTCAGTTGCCTTAAGTTGAAAAACAGGAAAGGTAAACCTTAGGAAAATACAGTTAATTTTGGCACAAACTTTTAATTGTTTAATAAGAATCCACAGAGACCTACTATCTAGAATTAAAAATCATGTTAATCTTTCAAAACATTTACTACTTTGACTTATTTAAAAAAAAAAATCGTTAGTGCTTATCATTTCTGGTTGATTCAGAGGCACCAAGACATGCAAAGAAAACAAAATACCAAATTTAAGAATCTATCCTATTTCCGACATTTATGGTATATAATTAATTGTAAGTCTAAGTTTTATGCGTGTCTGATAAAGATACTTAAATCATCTTTTATTGAATTATTTTTTTTTTCTTAGTCAAATTTTTTTCTTTCTCTACCAGTTGATTATGGATATGAATTTCCAGATATACTTGCATATTTAGGCACCAATTTTACGAAAAATATTCCATAAATATACAAAATGTTTTACTAATCATATATAAAACGGTTCACAAAAAATAGTGAACCAATACCATTAAGGATATCACTGCATATTTTGTTTAAAAAAAAATAAAGAATTTTTGCAATTTCGGAAATTTAATTTCTTTCCTTTTTCACACAGGAAATTATTTCTTAAAATTTAGAGAAAATGCATTTAGGTCCATTATATACATAAGTACTGTTTACAAAATTATAGAAAATTTGGAATCAAATTTTGCTATAATTTTCTTTAAAATGGTATTTAAAAGCAAATTTTTCTCACAAATCATGTCCATCGATTTCATTTGATTTGATTAACGTGGCAATAAAAAGAAGAAGAGAGCTATTGGGGATAGACCTGGTAATTTCGAACCTCGGTTAAGTGCCGATGACCAAATCTGAGCTGACAACTCCCTCAACAAACTTCCACACCTCGACTTCATCGGTACTTTGAGCCTCGATAGATTTAACTTGCTACACCGCAGGGCTTCTGTAGCTTCAAGATTAAAACCCACGACTTGACAAAAAACCCCAGTCGTAAGTCTGTGATCATTTGGCAATTGCGGCCATAAATCATGTCCATATTTAACTAAGAGGGAAAAAGAACTTTTTTGACAAAAAATTATTGTTATATTTTTATAGATTGATTGAAAAATATCTAAGTTCTACTAACATTATGAATATA
>BMAW01037480.1:28470-65051 GCA_019974015.1 Nephila pilipes
ATATAAGGTTTTAGATATAGTATTCCGCAATTCCCTGCAAGTCCTGGTACCCTTAAATAACAAAAATCGGGCACTAAGGGATATGATTAATTATTTATAAATTCAAGAAAACTAAAATATAAGGCAGCATAGCATCAATTTTGAATAATTTTTTTTTTTGGAAATAATAGCATTAAACGAAATTAGTTGTTTTGTTCGATAGCATTATTAAAGTTGCCTTTGAAAGAATATTCAGTTTAGGAAGCCATTATTTTAAAATTAAAAAAAAAATGTAAAATGAATTTTGTTTAAATTCTAATAAGCTTCTAAGTTTATAGTATTTTTTACTTATTTTAATTCATATATATCGTTAAATTACTGGAAGTAGAAGTTACAATGGAATTCAAAATCAGATTTTTCGGTAAATTTTATAATTATTTTTGTAGTTAAATTCGAAAAAAGGCACAAAAGAATTCTAAAAACATTAAATTTGAATTTTAAAATGTAACTGGAACTCTGAAAACTAAATTCATATTAATTTTTATAGCACGTATATATAAATGTATCTGCAAAAAGTTTCAAGACCTGATAAAAAAAAAACAACAACGGGAAAACGCTTAAGGAATTAAAATATAGCATCAACAAAAATGTCTGATAAAAACACATTTAAAAATTTTAAAAAGGTAAAACATAAAGTAATAATACTTTGGATACTCTCTCTATAATTTTTTATCACTTGTTTTTCAATTGATAAAGTACACTATAACATTGTGTTTAAATTCAATATGATATTGACTAAACTGTTTCTTATTCAAAATATTAAAATTTTGCGCAACATCGATAGCATTAATTTACGTCAATAGCATATTACTTAATTTATTCCAAATGTAGTATTTTTCATATAAACTGTGAATACATTACTTTTAAATAAAATAATAATAAAAGAAATACAAATTAAAATTAGAAATATAGCATCATAAGTATATAATACCTTTTAATTTCATCTCCTTTTTAAGGCACCTCAATTTAACAAGGTTAGGTTTTTTTTTTTTTTTTTTTTTTTTTTGTCAAAATTAAACACATTTTACAGATCCTTTTATTTCGATAAAAATGTTCTTTTAAAATCAGAAGAAATACCAAAGTGTTTTGATGTTGAAGTGGTTTGTGATGGTACTTTACAGCTTTAAGTGATTTTTTAACGTTCCAAAATCATATTCTAAAATTATACACGGTACGCAATCAATACCTGATTTTGAGAGGTAATATTACCTTTGAAGCAATCGCAAAGCTTTTACAAAATAAAAACTTTGTCAAAAAAAAAAAACTAATATTAATCTTCAAAAAGACTTTTTTTTATTTACAGTAGAAAGGTAAGATTAAGAATTCTAAAAAGAGAGAACGCCGAAAGTAAACAAACAAAAAGGAATTTAGTACTGACAGTTAAAATTAATAACCATCTTACCTGAGGTAGAAAATTTCTCCAGAAACATTTTTAAATTAATTTTGAGAATGGAAGAATGCTTCGTAATGAAAAATGAAACTACCTACGCCTTCTCAGATGTCGAAATCGGAGGAAGATAAAACTCAGAAAATTTCAAATATCTTTAAAACTAAATGAACATCAGATCTAGAGTTTGAATTCCAGTTTCCCAAACCTAAAAAAAAATCACCGGAAGCGTAAAAAGAATTTGGTATTTTTCTTTTCTTAGGACTTTGTGAGGTCGTGGAAATCTTTGAATGTAGGCTTCTGTATGAAAAACAGAAGTTATAAGTAGTGAAAGTATTCTATAGGTAATTTGCGAATGGTTAATAATCTAGTAATGCTTATTGAAAAAAAAATTGAAAGATATAAGTTTAAAATAAAAAAAATGAAGACAAATAAAGAAAAAATAAATCATTCGTGTTTTGTGACTAAGTTCAAAATAAATTATCGACGATTAAGTAACTAGTATAGTAAGTAACGAGTACTTTTTAATACTCATTTCATCTTAAATTATATATTAAAGAATTATGCTAAATATTTCTTGATAGATATATTGTTCGAGAAGTAAGACCCTTAAAATAAATATAATATACACAAAAATGGAGGATTTTTTTTCTCTCTCTAATATCCCTTATAAATTTTGCATATTATTTCCTATTTATTTTTTTCAATAAATAATTATATCATTGAATATCACAAATTTATGAACATGCCGATTTAATTAAATATGTACGACATCTATTTTTTTTAAGATCCAATCGGTCGCAAAATGAAAAACGCAGCGAAAATCAAAATTGTTTTATTTGGAACATTTAGGCACACCATCAAGCTCTGCGAAGTTGTTGCTCCAAATGAGATATTTATCGTATCCTGGTACCAACTTTCCAATACTCTAATCACAAAGGCTTTGGGTTTGGTTGTCTGGGTCAAACTTCTGGCTTCTTAGCTAACATTTAAAGTGAACAAAGGGGTGGAAATTAGTGGGAGCATGTTCAGTCTGAATGGTGGATGATGAAACGTGCCCCTTCGAAAACATTGTTGGAGAGTCTGTTGCAGTTGCAGTGTGCGGCCACGTGGTGTCACTCATGAAAGTTTTTCAGTACACATTACTCATTAGTCGATGCTGCATTGTTCTCCTTAGCATGCAAATATCGAATGGCAACCTATACTTCACACTTGGCGGGAGTTTCTATTTTACGAGACATGTTTATATGTTTACTGGGAGCTCACAAGTGACAAATGCGACACGGTGCCATCAACGAGCATACTTGAAACAGTGCGCAACACATATCCGCACAGCGTTATCAAATTTTCACGGGAATATATATACACACACACACACACACACACACACATATATATATATATATATATATATATATATATATATATATACTAGCTGATACCCACCCGCTTCGCTGGACAGACGATAATATAATATTTTGGAACCTATACGTAAGATATCAAGAAAAGTTTCATTTTTTAAGACGTTAATGATAAACTAAATTTAAAATTTTAAGAAATTGATTGTCTGGAATAATGGTTAACCTCGATTTTCGAATATATAAGAAAAATAAAAAAAAAATTTAGTAAAAAGTCACCCTATAAATATATATAACATGGATAAAATTCATTCCACCGTACACATGTTACACCTAGTATTGCCAAAGATATAACCTTTTGTCAGAAGATTGATCATGTGCTTAACTTTCAAATAAAATACCCTCGGAATGGCATCGTGCCTATCATAAAATTTTTGTCCTTGCTTCAAGACATCTTTGATTTCTGACCATTTAGGATTGCTACTGACTGCAATCCTTAAAAACAAATTCGAGCAAGTCGGGACGTCCAAAATGTCTTACGTATGTCATAGCATCTGGAGTTCGTTCATGCATGTAGCGAAGTCCTCCTGTAAACGAAGATTGTCTTGCATATGTGCTACTCCGTAAGAAGTCGCCGTTTTAGTATTTTTCAAAATCCCGCTAAGGTTTGGAGCTAAACAACATTTCAAATGCATTCCAAATTCTAAAACTCAATTTATTCTAAACTCATTTATTTCTATCGCTAAATATGAACGTTTCCTATTTTCGACATGCACGAAATCTCACGTAAAGAGCCCCTTCGCCAAAATCTTGCCCATCCTTCATCAGCGCTTCAATATAAAATTATTCGGTATTTTTCCATTTCGCACTCGCAAATCTCACCAAGTAAACTTAATTGGTGACAATACATAGTATACATACAAAAAAAATATATTCCGTTTGGCGTCGGTCGTATCATTTTTGGCGATAAAGGCGATATCATTTCGCCAAAATTCACATAACCGACGGATAAGAGTAGATGAACGGATGAAAATTACATTTTGGATAAGATTTCCGTAAGTGAGCGTTTACATCGCAAAATGAGTAACTATGCTAAATTTCAAGTCTTAGAGATCTCGTGATGAGTCAGTCAGTGGTAATTCGCTTTTATATATATATATATATATATATCAACAGGAACCGCACTGATATAGCAAATAATCTACATTAGATGTAAATTTAGGTTCCTATTGACTGTAGTTCAGCTTTAGTGAAAGATCTGATGGCAATAGTAACCTAGTGATCACAATCACAGATTTCGAATTTTCTTGCCACTAAAAGCAGCCCGCAATGTAGCAGAGCTGATACACGATAAATTTTCTGCTGCCAAAGCCCTCTCGTGGGAATGACGTGGAAATCCAAAATGAGAGGTAACATCACAGGCGTCATTCCCGTCATCTGATCGATATTTAAAATTGCAAAGATACTCGCGAACAGAGCCTCGTATTGCTTCTAATTGTCAATTCGATATAATCGGTCACAAACACGGTATTGAGAATTTTTCTGCTTTGAATTATCTCTCTGTGTAACACCAATTCAAAATTAAATTTTTTTATTTACATTTTTCAATATAAAATAAATCACGAAAGAAGCGAACACTAATAATACATGTAAGACATATCCAAAACTATTTTGTGGAAATTTAATTTTTAATTAATTTTAAATCGAAAATCGTATCGTATTATCACTTTTCAGTAGCATTTAGACATCAAATATAAAACTACTTTTAGTTTTCAAAATAAATTCCCTCGCAATAAATAAACTTAACATTTGATTATATTCAGTTAGAAAATCACTTTAAATTAATAAAAAATATTGCATATAATATATATGTAATAGTCTTATTAATTTTACACTGTTAGTAATAATCACTTTTTATTTATAAGGGAAGACAGCCACACTTGTTTAGGAAGCCACATATCAAAAAAGAATATTTGCAAGAGCCGTTTATTTAGTATTGTCTAATGGTTATTGTAAATTTTTTTCCACAGTTTTTGCACTTCATTTCTACCCAAAATGACACTATTTCATAAAAATGTTTTCCCAAAGCAGTTTTTCCTAGACATAACAAGTGTACAACTATTGAGTATTTGAAATAAGTTAAGGAACAAAAATATCCTAAAGTCAAACTGTAAACGCTGGAACTAATCTCAATTTTCGATATTTCAAATCGTTGTGATGGATCATATTCCATACTTCTAATTTTTTTTAAATCAGCCTTTTTGTGTGCTCTGCATTTAAGGTCGTATCTCCGGAACAGAATTCGGCAATCCAATTTCTAAATGCCTGATATGTTATTAGTTATTTTCCGTATACATTGCACTTTTTTTCCAGCTGTCTCCTCAGAACTGATGCCCTATTTAAAGTAAAAGTACACATTTGAAGATATTTTTTTCAATTGACTCAAATTTTTCCTTTAAATGCATTTATAAGGGAAGACAGCCACACTTGTTTAGGAAGACACATAGGTGATCTTGAGGAGTCTCAAAATCTTTAAAAGAAAAGCACCCAAGAAAAGCTTTGTTGTTGCATATTCATACATTCAAAAGGGTATTTTATACAAATATAAGCTAAAAGTAAGACTTTCTGCAAAATATGGTAACTCAAAAGAAAAAAGCAATATATTGACCGCGGCTACACATCCTTTACCAAAGATCACAATGAAGAATTCTACTTTTCTGAGTAACTCAGAAAAGACGAATCCAAATGATTAAATCCCTTCCATGCGCACATCTAGTGACTGGATCCGAGTTAAATATTCTTATCTCAGTATATCATCTCGCAGTTGTTGAAAGCAATATAATGTTCCTATTAATCTCCCTCTCTGTCTCTTCTTCCTCTATCTTATTTCTATTCATTATATACTTCTATATCTTAAGGTTCCTTCACAATTCTAGTTTTCATTTCAAATATCATAATAAACTAGCCCAGAGATAATTAAAGTGAAATGCGTATTAAAACGTCTCATATCCATTATTTTAATTTT
This sequence comes from Nephila pilipes, assembly GCA_019974015.1. Lineage (NCBI taxonomy): Eukaryota > Metazoa > Arthropoda > Arachnida > Araneae > Nephilidae > Nephila > Nephila pilipes. Next base: position 34,280 of record BMAW01037480.1, read on the forward strand.
AATTTGAGTAATAATAAATAACATATTTACCGCTTAGACAAGTAATTTAGAAATTTGAAATAGAAGCCCTTGTATTCCTTATTAAAAACGAATAAAACTGTTATGATTGTTGGTGATAACTCCTCTGAGTACGCAGGTTGATTTCTATATCAATATCTTCGCCCCGAGAAAGTATTTAAGATATAAAACTAATCATTAGCTTGCTTCAATTCGTTGTATATTTATAAAAAGCAAGTTTAAAAAATAAACTTGCGATTGCGGCGCCTTGAAATCCTTTCACACTTACCATTGTGAAGATGAACCTGCAGTTGAAAAGAATAAAACTCGCTTAATAGAATTCAAGTCCTTCAACTGCAGCTATACAAAGAACTAAAGAACTGGGAACCAAAAGAAACCCTGAGGATATTTACCTAGCTCTCTTTTCCACTTCAGTCAATCGCATTTATGCCTTTCATCAGTTTTTTTCCTTTTAAGTATTCAAATCCCAAACTCCAATATTTTTTTTATTAATTTAAATTTCCTTTAAATGTTTTGATAAAGTTTTTATTGATAAATCGTGCAGCTATTGGTCCTGGAGCCTTCTATCATGGTAGAAAAGAATCTCCTTGAATCAACTGCTGTTCTAACCTTCGCTTAATTGAGCATTTCTATTGTTCACTAATATATACAATTTATTAGTTTTGCTGTTAGCAGGTTTGCATATCGAAGTTGAATCTACATGAAGCTACAATATTGGTTGACGGTTATTCGTCTTTAGGTAATGCGGTATCTTACATCATTAGCCGTTCTTTGAAACTTTATTCAATGAAATATTTATATAGTTGACGAGTATATGCAATTCAATAGCTCTTTACTATGGAGTGATTCCATCAAATACGAGTACGTTTTTATGCAAAGAGCTCACTCGAAAAAGAATGAATGAAAAAACAAAAGAAAATTATGTTAAATGAACGAATAAAAATAAAATTAAATATTGCGAAGTCATTAAAAAATATCAAGTGGGCGTACAGTAAATTTATATTCAAATATGAAAACTGAATATCAACCGTGAAATAATAGAGTAATAAATACTTAAGGCTCCCATCTACCAGCCATTTTGATTTCGTGAATGTAATGTTCATCCTATGGATTAACATTAACGTAGGAACAAGGGATTGACGTAGGAACGTAACTAATGTTAATCCTATGGATTAACATTACGTTCACGAAATTTGTACTATTTTATCAATAGAATTCAGAAAACTGCATCTGAAAGAGTCTATAAAATAAACGAGGAAGGTTTCTACGGAATTACATTTTCTCTGCAATTTTTGAAAATATTTTCGAACATTTTTCCGAGACCGGAAAACTCACAAAATAATAATTAAAACAGGAGTAATAATATTTTTAAAAATAGGTGGGAAAATGTAATTTTTCAGAAACCTTCGTTAATTTTTACTCTTTCGTTTGCACGTTTTTGAATTTAAATAGTTAAAATAGCATAAATTTGAGGTCGGTAGTAGAAATTCAATAATATTAACATTCCGTTAACAAAATCCAAATGGCCGATAGACGGGAGTTTTATATAGGTATTATATTTTACTGTTGTTTGCTTAGATGATATATTTGATTTAATGGATGTAGTTGATGATTTTATCTTGCGTTACATATTACTTACATTTTTGTTTTAGGACCATGCGCAGCAGGGGTGGTTGGATTGAAAATGCCAAGATATTGCCTGTTTGGAGATACTGTCAATACAGCATCTAGAATGGAATCAACAGGCTCACGTAAGTAAAATTAAATTTCTGTGTGTTATTCTAAATGAATTTGTACTGATCTTTTAATTTAATCTAATCTTTTATCACCACTAATTAAATTTAATTAAAAAGTATGTACTTTCAGAGTAAATAAAAATTATTCATTAAAAGTTTCAAAGATTCTTTACTGTTGTCTAAAATCGCTGGACTGTTGCGAAAACAGAAAAGAGCAGACGATTTCGTCTAAAATGAAAGAAACAAGTGATCTCAAACTGAGGAATATAGAGTGCGTGGAGAAAGAGGAGTTAGAACGAGACTATGAGAAGGAATAAGTAATATTTCGTTCGTCCGCTGTAGGTTCTTAGTTTCATTTCTGAAGATTTCATTCAATACCAGGTACACAATCAAATAGTCCAACTTTAATGGCTAAAGTTTTTATTTATTGTTAACAGCCACACAACACACATAATTAATACAATATTCAAAACTCACTAGCTCTAAACAATTAACTGTTGTTTCATGCCATTTCTGATCGTCGTGCTACGGGTCGTAGCCGCCATTTTTTTTCTCTTCACTTCAGCACTCGTCATATTTCCTATGCTCGGTGGTGTGGCTTGTTTGGTGGCGTGGCAAGCAGAACGGAACATTCTTGATGCATGGATATTATTGTAATTATCTTTAGTGATCTGCGTACGCGCGTTCTTTAATTTCAGAAATGACTTCGGATAATTGTTTTGAAATTGTGTAACATGAAGAATTGATGGACTAAGTAGCATTAAAATTTTTTAGGATAAGTAAAAGTTTTTTCTTTTTTTAGTCCTTAGTTAGAATCTTACAGAATAATACGAGTTTCCCAGAAATATTTCAAAAATACTTAAATAAATGCTTTAACTTGTTTAAATGTGTTTTAAAGTTAACAAAATTCAATTTACATTTGTAGAATTCATGAAAATGTCCATACATTTATTTTTCTGCACTTTCATTAGTTATTATAAAATTTTATTTTTAGTTTTATTACCATGGACACAATTTTGGTCGGAATATTATTTATCGAAAGTGTAGCCTAGTAAAATTATTCATGATATGAATTTAATCAACAAATTTATTTTATTTCGAAAATTTATTCAACTTATAGCCATCCATAAAGAATGAGCAAAAACCATAACGACGGTCGTTCACTAAGTCCATAAAAATCCAAGAGAGGGCACTTGTGGCATCGAACATGGTTAGTATTTAGTAAGCACCATGACTCATTAGATAACTTTCTAGATCTTAGTTACTCGAATTTTTTATGGTCACGCCTTTTACAACTCAAAAATTCTTCATCGTGCCATTTCTGGTCCACAAGACCATCTTTGCCTGTTTGGAAAAGATTAACCGGATACATCCCATCGTTTTGATTTTTGCTTAGATTTCCTGTGTATGACGATAAATCCATTTATAATCGACGGTGTCAACTCGACGTAAAATGATGTCCTCAACTCTACACTTCAGCAATCAAATTTTGGTTTGGCATCAAATGACTGCCAAATCAAAACTAATTTATGAATCAATGTCAAAGTAGTTTCGGATACGTTTAACAGATGGCGGCAGCACTCGATTGTAACAACAGTTTACTTTGATGATGTCATCGGTCTTGAAATACAAGTACTTACTGTACAACCTTCGTATATTAAAAAGTGTTCCGTTTGCTATACAATGGAAATTTGGTAAAACAATTACGTAGTCCAAGAAGATGGAATCGTGGATGAGAGTGTCTAGAACTTTATACTTTTAATGCAAATAAATGATATATTTACCTCTTAGTTCAGTAATTTATGATCTGAAAATAAATCATTGCATTCCAAATTAAAAATGAGAAAAGCTATTATGATTATTAATGATATTCCTCCTGAGGAAGCATATAAACTTACTCATCAATATTTTATCTCGATAAAATCCCGAGGAAAAGGTCTCCTGTACGTGACTGATACTACATATCTTACTAAACCAATATGGTACTAATCCATGTAAAATTTATATATAAGGGTTTGAATCTTGGACTTTTTTTAGATTATCATTGTTCAAACTTAAATGTCCTTACTCAAGGCTAGGACCATAAAAATATATCGCACATTCATAACTCCAGCTCAATATTTGTACAACAGATTAAACTATGAACTCTTTATATAAAGCACTTTTTAACCTACGCGTGCATTTCTTCACTTTTATTCTTTAAATTTCACGAATTATAATATAATCTATATAAGTCACTTTTCGTTTATTGGGATGGATTTTAATTCAAACAACAATACATTAAAAGTTTCCGAAGTGTTAATTGAAGGAGGAAATGTGATAAAGCTCAAAATATAACATATGAAAGATAAGGTTTACAACTTTACTAAAATGTCCCTCTTGAAATTTCAATAGAAAAAAAAATTGGAAAAAATTCCTTTTTTATATTAATCAAATATTGTAATTTTATTTATACATCATTGTAAGAATAACATTTAGTTTAATATATTTGATTGTTAGTTGTTCAAACGAAATATTGTTATATGCTAACGTCTTATTAGGTTAATTTAAAAAGTAAGTAACACGCGAACAAAGTAGATAAAAAATGTATTGAAAAGTGCGCTACAATGTTATATGCCACACCTAACTACACTGTTTCTTTTCATTATCTACCAGTCACTGGATACATTTATCGCAACGTTGCACTAATCTTCCGATGTTCCAACAACAGAAAATAGCTCCTTGGACCTGTAGTCAGCTTATTACAGCTGCCTGAATCTAAACATCACTGGAAAATTGTCTTCCACCCAAATGTTCTTTGATCTTGCCGAGAATGTTAAGTCGAAGAGTACCGTATCGGGAATCTACTGTGAGACCTCCCATGCAAAACTATGAATCTAACCCTTTGTTAAGCGTCCCTTGTGAGGTCTTGCATTGCTATTCTAGGGGCCATTGCATTTGCTCAACTTTCCACGTGTTTAGTTTTTTATTGTTTTGTGCACACTTCTTAGCGTTTCACAGTCCAACTCATAATTGATATTTTAGCCTTTCTATATAAACTCGGTGTAGACCCTTACTTTCCAATCGAAAAAAATTATAAACATGACCTTAACCCGTTCGCTTGCAGCGTATCACGGGCGATACGCTCCGTGAGTATCTTCTGCGTCCCAACGTAGAAGACACTCAATTGAGATACGCTTCATGAGAACGTTTTATATGATCTTTTTAATGTTACTATATGCCGTTACAATACCTCGACTTCTATATAGATAGGTTATTTGGAGTGTTGACCTTGGTGATATGGGCTTGGATTTCACTTCTATTTACCAGGAGGGGGGAGTAATTGTTAAATGCACGTGTTGCGGTGCGGCTCTTTAAATGTAATGACCTGATATAAAGAGTGTACTTGCTTTCGGTTTGCTTTTTTCTTTCTTGCTTGCTTCTTAGAAGTTCGAAGGAGAATTTATGGCCCTTTATGGGGGTTAGAGCTTTTGGTATCAGATGTTATCAGCTGTTCGTTTCACTCGGTCGGTTTTTATTTGTAGCGACAGTCATGATGAAAAGAAAGTATTTATCTGATACTGAGATTTTCGAAATAATGAATGAATCTGACAGTAATGTTAGCGAAAATAATCCATATCTGTACATAGATATTAAAGTAAAAAAAAAAGGACGAAGAAGATGTGCCCTTTGCTCAAAATCTTGCGTGAAGCGTCAAAATATGTGTGTAAGACATGTGACGTTGGACTATGCATTGAATTTTTTTATAAGTATACCATACAGCAAAACAAGATTTATATTTTATATCTATATATTCCATATAATGGCTCATCATTACACCATGAAATTTTTGTAACATATGTAAATATATTTTGTATTTTCTTAAAAGTATGATTTTTTTATGTAATTTTATGTATAAAACATTCAATTTTCGATTAAATCTTTTTTTCTTTTGTATATATTAAGTTAAAAGCATTTTAAATAATATGTAAAAACCAAAATATTCTAATGAATAGCCAATTTTAGAGGAATTTTTTTCGCGAGTTAGGCTTAGTATCTAAAACCGTCTGGGCACAGCTCGAAACTCCCCGTTAAGAAGCTGCGGTCCCAGAGAAGCACTTCTTTTTTCTCCCTCCGGTAGCGAAAAGGTAACCGCTGATTGAGGAACTTTCGACGCCTTTTGCCTGATGTGCTCACCGATGTTGTTCTTTCTTCTCTTTCTGCATAGCTTAAGCCTGTGCGGCTATCTTTGTCCAGCTGGCACAATTTCACCATGACTGAAAGTGACAGTGCATGTGGCCCATGCCTTGACGATATTTGACGATAAATCTCGTGATCCGTACTCGTGAAACGTTTTACCCACAAAAAACGTACTGTTCTGCGTTGCCATAATCTAAATGAAATTGCTATTGTTGTCAGCCATGAAACTCAATTATTATTTGAAAAAGTTTCTCTCTTATTTCCCATCTATGGGGAATACGTGATTCTTACTTTTTGAACACAGGTTTAATAATTTGCTTAAGCCTAAAAATCATTAAGTATATAAAATAAGCCACGGAAACTTTGACTAACGACATACTTTTTTATACATAATTTATCTTAGTGTAAATAGCCACGTAAGAGGCTATTTTTAGTCAATGACAAAATGCAGTGATTTCTGAATATCTTTTCAAGCCAAAATATCACCAAAAAGAAAACAAATAAAGAAATGTATGGATGCGAAAGGGAGTTCATGAGAGAGTGCGTGTATGTGTATGTATGAGAGAGTGCATGCGTGCGTAATTGAGTGAGTGAGTGCATGTCTGAGTGAGTGAGTGAGTGCATGTCTGAGTGAGTTAATGAGTGAGTGAGTGCATGTCTGCTTGATTTAGTGAGAATGAGTTCATGAGTATTTGGGTGTGGGCCCAAGAGAGTGAGTGAATGAGTGAGTCAATCTATCTTTCAAATTTCCATTCCATTGCCGTATATTCGTTTGCCTTAAATCTAATATTTAAATGAATAAATTAATAATTTTTTTTAAAAAAACATAGAAACTTTTGTGATTTAATCTGCTCTTTGCAAAACTTCGCATGGAACATTTTCTTTTCATATTTGAATTACGTTTTAAACTTAATGTTTGTTAGATATTTCTCTATAAAATGTTCAACACATGCTCTTAAGGAATTTTTAATTATTTTCATTATTTCTTTAAATGTTTAGAGCTAATTTATTCCGAGGATGATATATTTTAAACAAAATCTTCAAATTTTCTCGTCCATAATGGGTAATGTTCTCATTAAAATTAAAGTTATTACAATAGCATACTAAAATAATAGATGTTGTACAATTGTATGCATTTTACTTATATTGGTGTTGGAGTTCCTTTTTGTATTTTAGATTTAGAGTTATATGAATAAATGTCAAAACATGAATAATTATTTTGCATATTTATTCAGCAATTTTTGTAATTCATATAACTTGATGTATATCTGACTATAATTGTTATACCGATAAATGTAAATATGGAAAATATTCGTAAAATAATTCTAATTTAAATTAATTTATTATTGTGCATTAATTATCTTCTAGCTCTGCGAATCCATTTGAGTACAAAGACAAAGGAAGTTTTGGACACTTTTAAGACATTTCTCTTGGAATGTAGAGGGGATATTGAAATAAAGGTATTACAGTTTTATTCTTGTTTTTAATATCTTACTATTATTGCATTTATTGAAAAAAACATTATTTTCCTGATTTACAATACTACCACAAATAATTTAATGATTCGACAGCTATAGATGTTTTATAGTGCTGAAAAGAGTCATGGTTAAAGAAAAGAGGAGAGATTGTAAAATTCATAATAGTAGTGTTTTCCAACCGGTGTTTCTCAAACTCCTGGAGCTTCATGAAAATAACATTGTAATGACGTAATTTTAAAACTCTAACATTAAAAATAATCACAAAGCAATAAATTTACGAACATACATTTGCTGTATTGTTGCTAATTCGAAAATTATTATAAGAAAATAAATAATTAAAACTGTTAATATATGCTTAAATAAGAACCAGTAGATTTGTTGAGATAATTTTATATTTATTTTATTTTAATTATCCTTTTAGTTTTGAGTAATGTTTGTATTCAGATGTTTCATGATTATGTTTTTGTTTATTGTTATAAACCATTGTGCAATATGGAGAGTATGTGGTTTAGCAATATTTATTATTGTTTTCTTACCAGTCACTACCGTCTAATTGGCGAACAGAACTGGTTCGCCAATTTCTTTTGAATTTTAGAAGGGGTGTTGGAGATGTCTTATCCACCAAACCAAAATATAGGGAGAGCAGTTATTTCAATTACACATTTATTTAAGGTCTGTACGTGCCAATCACAAATAAACAATTAATTAATACTATTTACAACTACACAAGGCTTCCAGATAGCCCATATTACAAATTAACCCGCTTTTGCGGTCAGGAGAAATATCCCGCCTTACGCGGTCAAGATCCAAGAGCACTCTGAAAATATTACCCATGAACCCGTGCGCTCTCACTTACACGAGACAAGGCGCCTCCTGGCGGGATCCGAGTAATTTATTTCCAACAATGGGTTCATGAAGAGAGAAAGTTTGGGAACCGCAACATTATTGTGTTGTGTCATGGAACTTGTTTTTGTTTCCTTTTGGTATATGTATATATATATATACCATACTCAATTTGGAAAGTAATTATTAAAGTATTGAAGTAATCCGTATATTTATTGGAACACATTGAGAAGAAAATAATTACAATTATTATTCAAAAATCTAATTTTTTCTTGCCAAAAATGATCCCTAAATCTCATATATATATATATATATATATATATATATATATATATATATTAAATATTTTACTTTTTCTCTTCTTTTTTAAGTCTTTAAGTATCGTATTTATTGCTTACCCCTGGATAATTTTTTTTAGTAACAGTATATTAAAACACATTTCTAGGAATTAGACTGATTTCAGGAAAAAGATCCACTTAACTTATCAGATCAACTTATAATTTGATTTTTAAAAACCATTTTAGTGGAAATACGTCCATTGGGTGCTAATTAAAGACTACTTTAAGTTATTATTTTTTTTATGTTATACCATATAAAAAGAAAATGAATAATAAAATAATACCTTCATAAATATTTATAAGATAATGCTTTATTCATCCTACGCTAACATTTATTTTTTTAAGGAAATTGATGAAGTCGGTGACGTGTAAACTACTCACAGCCTTCAAAATGATTAAATAACCTTCCCAAAAGTTCTTTAAAAAGTGTAATTGCTTATTTATATAATAAAAAAATATTACGAAAATAAATGCAAAATAATACATTTTTTACTTGTTTTGACGTGTTGTTTTTCTTAGAAAATGGCGTCAACAAATATCCGTAACCATAAATTAATGGATACATGGTGATGCATTCAAAACATTGACATTATATTAAGATATGATAATAATAATTACATTTACTTTGCTTAACATATACTTGCATCGCTAAGATATATTTAGTTTTATATTTTAGCGTTTTTTTTTTAATACCCGAGCAGAATATTAATGTCTACTTTAATAAATTATCGTTTGCTCTTATTTTAATATTTAAGTTAATAAATGCTTTCTATATATATCAGAATCGTCTGTTTTTATTATTTTTGTTGTTAGCATTGACAACGTTTTTGTTCATTAGAATATTTTGCATGTGAAAATAAAGATGCATTAGGAATTAGAAGAAGATATTTCATTTTATTTTTATTTATTGCTTCTGGTGATCTTGGGACTGGGAAATGTGCTTTTCTGTTCTAATTAATATTCATTTTGAATAATTATATTGTTTTGAGAATTGAACACAAGAAATACATTAGCATATTTTAAAATGTAATTTGGAAAGCCAATTTCAATTTTTATTGATTTATGAAATAATTTTGTGATTAAATGTGTTTGAATCTTTATTTAACATAGTAACTACAGAAGAATTGGCATTAATTTACGATTAGGGAAATTTCTAGATCGTTTACAATTAATATCACTTTAAATCCAAAAGAGAACTATTCAATAAATGCCGTCGATCATCTTTTCCTTTCGCTCCATAGATTAAAGACCCGCATTACTGTTGTTTGGTTACTTCCGCTGCGAAGAAAAGATTTTTTTTGAAACGTTAATCGGCACATCATCTATATGTAGTAATTAATTCTGCATCATAGTCTTGTATTTTGGTTTTGCTAATAGTGTATGAAATGTCAGTTATATTTATCCGAATTTTTGCAATTTACTGCAAAGAAAATATTTAATACTTTATATATTGTATAGTTATAAAAAGATAACAGTTGTATACATTCGTCATAAGTGAAAATTTAAATCTGTGTTGAACACCAGCAAATGTTACGACAAATAATTTAGCTGCGGATTGTTTTGAAGAATGGAGAATTCATACCTCAAAGGTATCAAAGTATGTATACTAACTTTTACCTTTTGGAAAAGAACATCATATCACATGATTACATAATTTTAATTAATTGATGTGAGAAATTAATTTAACAGTAACGTATGATATTAATACGATACGATGGAATATGACATGTTAGACAAAGCAAATTAAGAAAATACATTAAAGCAATTCGAGAAAGGAAACCAACGTTATTAAAAACAACGTTTTTATATGGTGGAAAAGTTTATTAAAAAATTTATTTGATGATATTTTGCCAAATGTGGCTACCCTGGTCCGCTTTGCGGACTTAACATTCAGCCAAAAAATTGCCAAGTTTAGTAGTTTTTGAAATTGTGCCAAGTGGTTGGGATAAACTACATTTTTGAAAACAAATTACTGAAATATTAATCTAAATATTGCATTGTTAGGCGAGTAAGTACGATTCCCAAAATTTTAGAGCTCTAGCTTAATGGGAAGTTGGTTAAGTTCGGTTTCTATTTGCGGTTTTGTCTTCACTAACCTTGGGTACTTTTAATTAAGATTGATTGATTTTGCTAAACAACCTTTGCCCAACCAAAAACGAAACGTGATTATGTTAAGCAGGTAGAAATGAAGTGAAACAGGAGATTCAGGAAATATATAAACTCAGATTGAGAGTCGCGATAGAGAGGTTGAGTGGTTCTAGTGTCTAACAATTGTTCCAGAGTCGGAGTTGAAGTCGGAGCCAGGAATTGTTACAAGTTATCGGCTGGTTAATGTAAGATAGAAGTCAAGATAGTCTTAGTGGTAAGAGTCAGTTAGTTTATCACTGGTAGATCGAGTTAAGGTCCTGTCAGGGAGAGCATTTATAATTGTCGTTATATTAGTAACCAAGTAATAAATACAGTGTTTATGGTTCTAACGTCTCTTTGATCGACTTACTGATTTTTAGTGTTTAAACACCGAGTTTAGCTATGACACAAGAGGCAAACAGGAATGGTCTACCGTCACAAAGTTAACGATCGAAAATTTGATGACACATTAAAATACACACAGACAGAAAGACACACACCAAGTGAAATACATAAAAACATTGTAAAAGAGAATATTTCGTTCAGGACTAGAGCAAAAGTATAAAGGTGAGCAAAAGCTCCAAATATCTTCCAGTTACTTTTGAAACTGATAGGCACATCAAATGTCTCTTTCCTCTATGAATAAAAGCACATATTGACAATTGAAATGTTCTCCATAAGCTACGTAAAGTAAGATTGTGAGCGTGGTATTCGACCATTGGAGTTCTACTACCTGTTCAAAGGACTGCGTGTTCGGCCAGGTGTCGTTGCTAATGATTCACATCAGATCCTGTTTGATGATGAAAGTCACCTGTTTCTATAGAAAACTGACAACCCTGCACTTGTGTGATGGCATTCCGAGGAACGGTGATTGCTATGGCATATCACTGACTATCACACGATCATATCATTGTTTTTAGCGGTGTAATGTTGGATCATTAACATAGCTGACATGCATGTAAGATGATACAGACATGTGTGTGACACGAAATGTGAGGTCAAGGGCTCAGCCACTGGAGGAGACAAGCCCTTTCAAAGTATTCAAACAAAACTATTTCCGAAAATAGGCCCAACTCTAAAGAGCTGCAATAATTTCTCATCCTATACTGGCAGTCTGTCTTACTCGTTCTTCTCACACCGAAATCTTATATGTTATTATCGGAAACTATATTTGCAGGCGACTATAGAAGTATACCAAACACATGTTGTATGCCTCGACAGATTCTGTTGGTGATGAGATTTACATTAATTGATAAATTAATCATTAATAGCGTCATCGACAATATACCTCAAAACTTAAATGTCATCTATTTCTAACTGAGGCATTTGCTTTATTCGCATGTCTTTATGTCTTAGTAACGTGCTAAAATTATTTTTTCTACTCATAACAATATGCAGATTTTCTTATAGATGCATGTAATTTCAATTATTTATTTATTTCTCTTGTAATATTGTAATAAGTGTAATTATAAGAATAAAACAGTTTTATGTATTTCAAAACTTTCTATTTTAAGTATATTTCATGATAGTAAATTATTTACTCGTTAATACCATTTATCAATACGTTATGTGAAAACATAAAAAAAGGCAAATATCTGACAAATATTGCAATTAAGGCAAATATCTCACAGATATTGCAATTAAGTTCTATTACAGTAAGTATCTAAATATTGCTTTTAAAATAACTATAGTAAAAATAAAATATTTAATTATAATATCATATCAAGAATTATGGACAAAAATCATTGTAAAATGAAATTAAAAGTTATGATGACCGTACATACTATTTTTTTATGCAAAGTAGTAACTAATTAAAATTATTACTATTATCATATAAAACGAAACAATTTGATACATAAATTTACAATTTTTTTAAGATTTTAAGAATAATGCCACAAGAAAACACATAAAATATTGGAATAAATAATTTATAGACAAAAATAAAGTTTTGTTTAAATTGCATTCAACTAAGAAAATATTGAAATAAATAAAGCAAGGATATAAAGAAATAAAAAAAAAAATACTGTCACAAATATTGGACTATGAATGTATGGTTATTCTCTTTAAATAGTATCGTACCCATCCCACTCAAAAATTATTTTATAAATAAAAGGAACAAAAATCGAAATAGGAACTACACGATTCCAAGTACTGAAAAAGAAAAAAAAAACTAATAAATAAAAAAATTGAATAAAATGTCTCACTTAAAATTAAATATAATCATTAATAAATCAATCTTATTCAACATAAAAAACAAAAGGAACTTACTAAAGAGCTTTCAAATGATTTAAAATTGCACTTTAAAAACACCGACGTAATAATTATGTGTACATATTATAAATGTCTGACATTTATGGGACTTAAGTTGTTAGAGAGAATTATTATACAAATAACTTATTAAACAATTTTGTAAAGGTTCTAAGGCAATTTTTAATCATTAATTTTATTAATTTATTTTTTATAAATATCGTAATTAATTTCAGAAAGACACAAATAAATTTTAAAATAATTCTATCATTGTTATTTATGTTCTTAAATTTGAATATTAAAAATATTAATGATAAAAAGAATTAGTGCAATACCAAAGCAAAGTTAAACTGAAATAAACAGTATTTTTGTTGTTTTTAAAAATATTACGTAGCATATTTTATTTTATATTTAAAATTTCATATTTTATATGAGTTAAAAAATAACTGAAAATTAGCTTGCTTGCATAATTTGTAAAATTTATTGAAGTTAGCAAAAATATCTAATATAACCAAACCAAATTTTATTAAGTACTTAAAAATTAAAAATTGTATTTCTGAAAATTGAATTGTCAAACATTCAAATTTCTGATCGCATTTTACATGAAACATATCATCGTTAACAGTTTGTTTTAGTTGATATTATAAGAACATTAAAATGTTAAATGATGAAATAAATTTCTGTAATTGGTATCGTTCCAGGGCAAAGGCAAGATGACCACCTATTGGTTGATCGGTGAGCAACAGCATCACGCAAGTAATGCACCAGATCCTAAAAAAGATGTAATCACTTCAACTAGCAAAGATGTCCGAGAGACCAACCTATAAATCATATAATTTCACCACATCTGTGCACTTAATTCTTGTGGAGTTTGGCATCAATCTGCGTTGCTGCGTTCTGTACATCATCCAAAGTCACGTGATTCTACCGTCATCCACTTTTCACATCTCTTGCGCAAAATTCGAAAGGAAGAAAGAAAAAAAAAAAGAACGTTTATTGTGTATTTTAGAACTCTTTCATTCTGAAACATTATTGTTATTAATATTTTGAATGTACATCATTGTTTGAGTATTTCTCTGAGCTTAAACGGGAATGTATGGAATGAGTAAGATGGATATCTTTACAAATGAAAGGTTGATGTGTTGAAATGTTTATTGGAGTTATATTTATCAAGCGCATGTGTTTAAGAATGTATATGCAAATATATAATAATAATATATATATGTGGTGTATTATTGTAAAATAAGAAAATTTCTGTGTGCGTTCTGTTGTTTTTATTTCATTTTTGTTTATGCATATTTTAAATTTTATTTTGAAAACATTTTGATAAAACTGGAGTCGTTCAAAGGTCTTACCGATTATGTATGTTTTTGAAGTAAAAATGTAATAATTCGACATAAAAACCAACGTTTTTTATATGGTGGCAAATTTACTAAAGAAAATTATTGAAATATTAGTTAAAACTGGTCGAAAATGTCTAAATATTGCATTGTTAGGCAAGTAAGAACGGTTCCCAAAATTTCAGAACTGTAGCTTGATGGGAAGTTGGTTAAATTAATGATAGAAAATTTGATGACACACTGATACACACACAGACAGACATACACCAAGTGAAATACATAAAAATGTTAAAACTAAATAAAATTAATTAATTCATCACGTAAATTAAATGGTTGGAATGAAGTTTCACCCAACTAACCTTAGCGACAAGAATTATTTGGCGATATTTTACCAAATGTGGCTACCCTGGGCCGTTTTACGGACGTAACGTTCAGCCCAAAGAATTCGCAGAGTTTGATGCCAATTTTTGAAATCGCGCCAAGTGGTTGGGCTAAACTGCATTATTTAAGAAAATATTAGTTCAAACTTACCGCAAATGTCTAAATATTGCATTGTTAGGCGAGAAAGAACGATTTCTAAGGTTTCAGAGCTCTAGCTGATGCATGTTAAATCTATCGAGGCTCAAAGTACCGATGAAGTCGTAGTGTGGAAGTTTGTTGAGGGAGTTATCAGCTCAGATTTGGTCATCGGCACTTAACCGAGGTTCAAAATTACCAGGTCTATCAACAATAGCTCTCTTCTTGTTTTTATTGCCACGTTAATCAAATCAAATGAAATCGATGGACATGATTTGTGAGAAAAATTTGCTTTTAAATACCATTTTAAAGAAAATTACAGCAAAATTTGATTCCTAATTTTCTATAATTCTATAAACATTACTTATGTATATAATGGTCCAAAATACATTTTCTCTAAATTTTAAGGAATAATTTCCTGTGTGAAAAAGGAAAGAAATTAAATTTCCGAAATTGCAAAAATTCTTTTTTTTTCTTCAAACAAATATGCAGTAATATCCTTAAAGGTAATGGCGCACTATTTTTTGTGAACCGTTTTATATATGATTAGTAAAACATTTTGTATATTTATGGAATATTTTTCGTAACATTGGTGCCAAAATATGCAAGTATATCTAAAAATTCATGTTCATATTCAACTCAAAGGGAAATAAAAAAAAATTGACTAAGAAAAACACTTTTACAATTCAATAATATGATTTAATTATTTTTATCAGACAAGCATAAAACTGAAATCTACGATTAATTTTATACCAGAAATCTTGCAAAAAAGGAAAGATTCTTAAATTTGGTATTTTATTTTCTACTCATGTCCTGGTATGAATCAACCAGGAATTATAAGGACTAGTGAATTTTTTTAAATAAGTAACTGTAGTAAATAAGGGTTTTGAAAGAAATAAAGCTATTTCTGTTAGGTCTCTTTGTAGAATTTTATTAAACAATCAAAAATTTGAGCCAAAATGAACTAAATTTTATTATGGTTTTGCCTTCCTGTTTTTCAACTTAAGGCAACTTCCATTTTCTTATTTTACAGTCAAAAATACGGGGACATCCATAAATATCATTGATTAAAATTTGATAAATAGAACGCGTTCGGCTACAGAATTTTTAATTTTTGAAAATGGATGCCTTGCCAAGAGAAAAATATCTTTATTTCCATTGTCCTGTAAATATGTTTTTCCAAGATCCTTGTACACTGTTCTGAAACTATTTTATTCATACTATTGATAATTTTCATATAGTAAAAATGAGATTATTTCCTATGCAATTTAATCATAAAATTTTAAGACTTCTGCATTTTGTTAAAGTGATTTTCGAAATTAAAATTATGCTCCGTGTGCGGAATGTTCTATTTATAAGAAATCTATAATTTCTTAAAGTTATAAATGTAAAGTTAATAGACTTTATGCAAATTGTACCTCAAGATTAGTACATGAGCTACAAATGTAATTACAGTGTAGATTATAATTTTTCATAAATAATCATCTATGCTTATAAGAGAATATATTTGCAGAAACCAATAAACAAGTATGAGAGTTATTTTTTTTCAATGCCCCATCAGTCGCGAAATGAAAACCACAGAGAAAATCAAAAAGGTTTTGTTTGAAATATTTCGACACGTCTTTAAAATACATATCTATATAATCGTCGCACCAACTAGGGCATTTGTCGTAGCATGGTACCACCCTCATCAATGTAGGCAACCGCCTGTACATTCAGGCAAATCTCGATATAGGATCTACAGCTCGTTGTCTGAGACAAACTTCATCCTTCCTAGCCAGAGTGAGTGAATGATGCAGAAATTTAAAGACGGGTGTACGATTTAAGTAGTGAAACTATATTTTGGTATAAATGATATTCAAATATTTCTAATATTTTTTTCGAACATTTATGTAAAATTAAACGATTGAAATTTAAAATGGCATTTATTCATAGGGTTATTTGTTATTGTAGAAAAAAAATTCTGAAATATAATTGAAAATTTAGCGTATTCTGAGGTGTGGAAGCATTCAAACATAAGAGATCAATGTATAACAATAATTTACTTTTTGTTTAGTAAAACTATTCTCAAAGTATTTGTTTTGATAAATGTTTGATAAAGGTGAATAACTCTTTCATCACAGATTTTGTTCTTTATTCGTAATTGTTTCACTTAGTGTGTATAAAATAATCAAGTTTTTGTTCAAATGCTTAGTTCAAATATTATTGTGCAAATCGAATGTATGACGTGGTTTCCCAGCATTATATAACATCTTGTATATCATTCATATAAACAAACTTTTTTTTTCTTTTTCAAAAATTACAGATATAGCTATGAGACATAATTCATTTTCTTCCCTTAAAATGCCATGTATATCTAAACATAAAGTAACAGAAATCTATGGCTCGGGTTCTTCAGGAATTTCAAAATGTTCATAAGAACACACAGAACACAAAAAAAAAATTCCAAAATTATGAAACAAAAGTTATTTAAAATCAAAGCGAACGAATCATTTTTCATTAATAAAATAACCACTATTTAAATCCATTCCGCAAAGATATTTTATTACCGAACTTAAGAATTTTTTTTGGCTGCGGTAGCCTAGTGGTCATGGTGGTAGATTTGTGGTCCGAGGTTTTCGCTGAGTCTGGGGTTCGATCCTTGATGTACATGAAAAACATGCAGTGCAGTTGGGGCTGAAGCACGTTAAATCGGTCGAAGCTCAAAGTCCTCACGTAGGTATGGCGTGGAAGTGGGGAGATGGAGGTACCAAATAAGGTGTCATCCCTGTCACTTTACTGAGGTTCAAACGTACAAAGTCAGTCTTCAATAGCATTCGTGTTGCTTCTAGTATGACGTAAGCAAAGCCAACCTACTACAACGAAATGTTTAAACGTGCTTGAAATTCCATTGAAAAATAATATAACTAATTCCACTTATCAGGTATTGTAATAAATTCATTGGGCGTTAAAATAAAAATTTAAATCGATTGGGTAGATATTTAAATGTAGAAATCTTAATCAGCAAAATAAAGAATAGAAATTAATGTCTATCTATTGAATGGTCCATTAAAGTAAAGTTAAAAAATAATGTTGTGAAGAAACCCTACAAAGTTAGAAGCCTTAAGAGGCTGAATGAACAAAAACAAATAACAAAACAGGAAATAGATCTATTGAAAGATTCACTGACCATAAGCTATGGTAAAGAGTTACAAGAGAAGAAGAACACGAAAACACCAAATGTATAAGAATTACATCTGACTTAATTAAACACCAGCAGTTTGTTATAATTAACAGAAGATAGTAGTAAAATCTATAAAAGCTAACTTAAAGTGTACTTTTCTGCTATGATGGAACTTAGAAACACTTAGTGAGACTTCACTTTGATTTCAATTATTTTTCTCAGAATGAAATAACCTGTCACATTCTTAAGCAAACCGATTAACCGCATCATATTTAAATTTTATTCTGATTTTAATTAAAATGAATAAAACTTGAAATTTTGATAATTATTTGAAATTTCCGAAATTGAGAAGTATTTGGAATACTTTTTCGGGAAAAAAAACTCTACAATTCGATACTATTTTTAAATCTCTATATAAAATTTAATTCAAGAACACGATTGTCAATATATTTCCCCGAAATTGCATGTCTATGGCGTTCTTTATACAGCAATCGTGTCTAGTCATTCCCTTTTAAAAACCATGGCGGATCTAAATGTTGTCTTCCCGCAAGAGTGGAATAGACTACTCCAGGGACTCGTCGATTGCCTCCTGTCCAATACGTCGTCACACTGTGTGACCTGTTTGGTTGAGAGGGGGTCTAAGTGAGAATAAAAATAACTGTAATACATCCTATATAAAAGGACAATTGTAAGGTACATACTTTTCTCTGTTAAAAAAAAAGTATATTTTTGCATAATTTATTAAAATCTGTCCATTAGTTTTTCAGAAATTCAATATAATGCGAAAATTTTCTTAACCATACGGAAGGGAGTATATATATATTGTAATTTTTTAAGAAGTAAATACGAAGTTTATAACTCCCTTATATCTTCCGCTTAACTTTTTTTTTTGTCTCGCGATCTTTGTTTATTTTGCCTTAGTAGCACTTTTTTCCATCGTAATTCTCTCAAGTGTAATGTGTTCGATCCTTAACACTAGTATAAGCGCACGTTTGACATTCCGAAATGTGAGGAAATCAAGAATTTCTTTATTTTCGTTTTTGAAATTAGGTTTAAAATTTATTCCTCTACATGTATGCTTTGTTGGTTTTGTCACACTTTGAAGATTTATACTTTGTTTAAATTTTAACTTATTGATTTTGTACTTTTTAATATTATAGAGAATTGCAGAATATATATATATATATATTCTAAAATTAACATTAACGCTTTGTAATTTTGATTTTTATTTTATCATAATTTTTTTAAAATTTCTGTTTAATAGCTTTAATATTAAATAGTTTATTACATATATACTTACCTCTTATACACGGTAGATACGTTCCTTAGAAACCCATGCAAAACTAATCATGTAGAAATACTTGCGGTATATGATTAATTTGAGGATATGTTCCACAACATTAAGAAATAGTATAAGATGAAAAAATTCTAAATATTTTCGCAATAAACCGTGAAAAAAAAGAAATTAACAAATGGACTTAAAATTAGTTAAGTACATATAACATAAAAAAATTGAAATTAGGAATAAAAATACTAATTAATAACCATTCATCGCTACTTGATAAGAAACATGCACGTTTATTACGAATTGGATCAAAAATACTTTCATCAGTTGATTTGCCAGATATGTCTAGCACAACTGTCGGCTTTGAAACGTAATATTTTGTTTTTTTTTAACGGGCTTTTTTTTTTTTTTTTTTTTTTTTTTTTGTTACAAAGTCTATTTAAGCGGTTGTTTGTTTGGTTACTCAAGTTTCTTATACGAGGGTTATTCAGAAAGTAAGAAACGTTTTGGAATTAAAAAGAAACTAAATACAAGAAAAAAAATATTATATACATCAGAAAGAGCGACTCAAATTCTACTTTTCTACATAGTCACCAAACAAATCGAGGCACTCATTATAGCGGTGGACAAGCTTTGAAATTCCTTCGTCATAGAATTCTGCCGCCTACGATCTCAGCCACTCAGTGAAGCGCACCCGCAACTCCTTGTCGTTGTCGCAATTTCGGCACCCATCTTGCACAAAATTTGCGGTAGCCTAGCTTTTGTGTGACAATTTCGAACAACAAACTTGAGGAAAACTAAACGAAAGCTCCGTTATAGTGAAACGGCGGTTTTCGCGAATCTTTTCATCCACTTTAGCGACCAGTTCGTCAATCACAATGCGAGGGTGTCCACTCTTCTCTTCATCGTGAACGTTAGTTCGATCATTTTTAAACTGAATGCACCGTTTCCGGATTGAACTTTCATTCATTACGTTGTTTCCGTACACTTCACACACTTGCCGATAAATTTCCGTAGGTTTTAGGTTTTTTGCCAACAAAAACCGTATCACAGATCGCACTTCACAACTGGCGGGATTTTCAATTGCAGCGCACATTTTAAATTTGAATATTGAAAAAACGGGCAGCGTGGAAATGTTCCCGTTGTGATGGCTGGACGTCGACTGAGATGCTCAGCACGCAGGTACCAAAATATACGTGATCGGCGCGCTCCTGGCGACATCAGACGGAAACGTTCCTTACTTTCTGAATGATATCCTGCTACACAAGACTTCGGATTTTTAAAATACACTCTATGTCAAGATCTGAATAAGAAAATGTTCCATACTTGTAGCCTATTTCAAGCTCTCGAAGATTAAATCAGCTATTTATAGCTGAACATCACCTTCGTCTTCGTCATTATCGACTTCTATATTATTTTGATGGAATTAAAGATAGGTACTTATAATGAAACAAATAAAAAATTTTCTGTAATGAAATTGCTGTAGAATGAAATGCTGTTTTGAAGTTTAATTACAACGAAATACAGAAAAAAGTGATTATAAAATTCGGGCATTCCCCGTAATCCAGAATACAAAATAAACAAGCCATGAAGTGGACCTAGCTACAAACATAACTACGGGGACATAAGTCAACCGTCTTCTGATTAAAATTTAAATAAAAATTTAAAATTTAGTAAGATCACGTTTCTGCTGCTTTAGGATACTTTTAACAATAAAAGTGGACTCATGTCGAGTTTTACTTTCATATGCAGTGAATATCCGACATCTTTAAACTCACAAAATTTCAATTTTTGCATAGTATTTGGAACCGATGAAACATTTTTACTGAAGCAAAAAATATATTTGAGAATTCATACATATTAATCTGGAACAATTTTGTCAATTTTTTTTACTAAAGTTATGTTTTGTATCCGGATGTATTTTTAGTATTATTCTTCTTAACTATTTTAATCATTCACTCTCACGTTATTCTTGGTAAGATACATCCCATGTGTTTCTTTCTGTTCGTTGTCCACTAAACCCTGCTGCTTCGTGAAGGCATTGCATGTGTTAAATAAGAAAATAAAACTCACACATTAGCTTCGTTTAAGGGGACTTATTACCTTTCGAAATCAAAAGTAGAACATTTTCAAAACTTTTTTCGATTCATCATATATCAACCATTTTTGCTCATTTCAATATGAAACTTTGCCAGTTTGTGTAATAAAGTGCATAGTTTAAAATATTGGATCAAGTTTTGCTATTAAATTAATATAATTATTTAGTTTCTTTTTAATTCCAAAACGTTTCTTACTTTCTGAATAACCCTCGTATAAGAAACTTGAGTAACCAAACAAACAACCACTTAAATAGACTTTTTAACAAAAAAAAAAAAAAAAAAAAAAACCCAACAGAGGCCGTTAATAATGAACGAAATTCTTCGTTTCAAAGCCGACAGTTGTGCTAGACATATCTGGCAAATCAACTGATGAAAGTATTTTTGATCCAATTCGTAATAAACGTGCATGTTTCTTATCAAGTAGCGATGAATGGTTATTAATTAGTATTTTTATTCCTAATTTATGTTATATGTACTTCACTAATTTTAATTCCATTTGTTAATTTCTTTTTTTTTCACGGTTTATTGCGAAAATATATAGAATTTTTTCATCTTATACGATTTCTTAATGTTGTGGAACATATCCTCAAATTAATCATATACCGCAAGTATTTCTACATGATTAGATTGCTGAGATGACACAGATATCATATGGAAGTGTATTTACTATCCTTCATGAAAAATTGAGCATGAAAAAGGTTTTTTCCAAGTGGGTGCCGCGATTGCTTTCGATGGAACAAAAACAGCAACGAGTCGATGATTCAGAAAGCTGTTTATCGCTATTTACTCGCAACAAAAAAGATTTCTTGCGTCGTTACGTGACCATGGACGAAACATGGATACACACTTCAGAGTCGAAGCGGCAGTGGCACACAGCTGGCGAAAGCCGTCCGAAGCGTCCGAAAACGCAGCAGTCAGCTGGCAAAGTCATGGCGTCAGTTTTTTGGGATACGCATGGCGTGATTTTCATTGACTACCTCGAAAAAAAGGTAAATCGATCAACAGTGATTATTATATTGACTTGCTGGTGCATTTGAAGGAGGAAATCGCAAAAAAACGACCGCACAGTCTCGGGACTTATTGTTCCATGTGTTATTTTCTTATACAACACGAAATATGCTTACAAAAATTTAAAAAATAAATTAGCTTACCTTACGTTACCCACAAGATAACATTTGAAAGATGCACAGTAGGACCATAATTCTTATACCAAATTAAAGCTAAATAATGACCTTATTCTGTAAACCTCAAATTTTAAATTTATCTTCCATTAAAAAAAATTGAAAAATTAAAAAAATTATCAAGTTTGTACTTAGTAACTTTTTTTTCATGTATCATGTTATAAAATAAAATCTAATCATCCCATTAACAAAATTGAGATTCACAGAATAAAGATTTACAAGTACAACGCTCGCCTAAAATTTTAAGGCTCTGCATGCAAAACAGTTTTTTTTAATCCAGTGGGAAAGTGTGAAAATAAGAAACTGAGAAAAAGAGGTTTGTTTACATTGCATTATATAGAACAAGCCACTTGAGACATTTACATTTTTTTGTTGCACAGGGCATAATAATTGTCGGATTTTGATGCGGTTTGCTTTAAAATGCTCCTAACATTCAGTGCTATTTTTTAAAATCAAAATCGAACTTTTGAAGGTGCAAAAGTACTAAGTCCCCTTAAAACTTAATAACTACATAAGGTAAAATAAACCTTATTTGAGATTATAAATGGCAAATCAGAATAACGGTCAGCCAACGCGAATATTATTGCAAACTCTGATTCTGATGAATACGGCCGGATCAGGTAAACGAAGAACAAGATAAACACATTTTTACAATTTTGTTCTTTGTATCTTCACAGGTAAAATTTTTAATGGTGACTATTATAAAAAAAAACCATGAAAAATTCTAGAGATGTTAAAGTAGCTTTATCATTTCTTTCATTTCAGTTATGCTGAAATCTGTAAATATTCATGTACTCATGTATCATATTAAATTTGAAAATATTTTTAAGTATCGTAATTTGAAGATGAAATTAACATATTTTATTAAATAAACATTGATATTTGCTATTTACATAAGTAACAGTTTTATTCAGGAATGTCTGATTTCGTACCTACAACGAGCCTTCTACACGATTCAATTTTTTTGTCTGCTATAAGGGAGTTAATTTTGAGATAAACGTAATTTTTTTTCTTTGCCATTTTGATTTCAAAACGTTGGGTTATTTTGATTTGAAAGCTTTATATGTAAAAAAAAAATATCCTTCTTGTGTTCCCACTGCTTGAAAAGAATGAAAAATATTGAATTAAAGTGTATTACTTCCTTTAAAAGTACATGTAATATTTCTCTTCTACCTTTTTGCCACACTCCACAACACACAGTTGCCGTGACTTAAGAAACGATCCCCGAACTTGTAATAATAATCCTATTTTTAGGAAACTATAACTTTAACTAATACTCTCTTTTTTAAAGTTTCGCCTAGAAAGTGTTTTTACGTAAGATTGCTGTAAGTCTATTCGCTATCCCAGAGTTCACATCTAAGTAATGATTTATCGATTTTTTATCTTTTGTACGAGTATAAAATTCCTTTGATATAGAGTGTGGCTTAAAAGCTTTTAGATACTCGGATGTCAGTTATTATATCATATGAATAAGGATTCTATAGATGTTTAAAAGCAACATAAAAAAATCAACAAATCCAATGCACAAAAATAATTCTGGCAACATGAAAAGAGATAAATTAAAGCTTTTGTCTTATAAATAGTTTGAAGATGACAAATTATAAATACACGTACATTATTATACACGTACGTCTTTAGGAAAACAATTATTAGAAACTATTGTCAATCCCCTCTATTTTTTAAATGTACTTATATTTCTAATTAAACATAAATAAATTTTTATGAATGGAAGTGCAAAGGATGTGTAAAAAGTAGCCTTATAAGTGAAACGGTAGTGTTTTTGGCAATTTTAATTTATTTATTTAAATCTATGAATCTGAAGATTAATTGCGTTTATAATTACTTAAATAGGCCAAATGATTTGATCGAGTAATGGAAAGAAGGAATCAGTACAATGATTCAAACAAGAAGACTGACATTTGCTCTAATTATATTAAATAAACATCATTAACTTTGATATTTACGTACCAAGTATAATAAGACCAGAGGTACCCCAAACATAGATATTTGATGTATAATATTATTTTGTGGGCGTAAGAGTTACGCATATCTCGCGAGAGTGCGAGTCTGCCAGATGGTGTGAATGTAATAAGTGTGTGTTAAACACTTGGTGAGCATATAATTTAATTGTGACCCCAGGAGGGTTGAGAGGTAGCCACAAAGTGAGAGAAACCAACTTTTTCTCTTAAAAATATGATTATACTTTTGAACTTCAAATGAGGATTCCTTACGAGTCTTGCATGATTAAATTCAGGGTCTAAAAGGCACCATCTCGAATTAAAACTCTCAATTTCGTGATCGTGGGGAACTCGTATCATAAGGGAGGGAAATGGGACAGAAAGAATAATAAATGGTAAAAAGAAAACTCCATGTTAGATGGGGAATTGAAATTTTGGAAATAGAGAATAAATCACTGCCACATGATCATTTTTTCTTCTTTGTGTAAGATGTTCATGAATTTCAAATCACAAAAACTGTACCTTTCTGGCCATTGAGATTGTCTTCCTTTTCTCTGAAGTAACTTCAAATGAAGCAACCCCTCTCACCCCTGGATTCTTCAATGTTTTTTATTGTAGCTTGGATGATGGTGAATAAAGATGAATCTAAGTTAACTTCTAAGTTCCAGTCAATTCTAACTTCATATTTTAACTCTAACAATCGGATCAAGGTTTCCGCTTTCGATTCTCATCTGAGGCTTCTGTCAATATAAATAGTGTGTCTATGGTCGTAGGAAAATTTTTTGCGTAAAATAAAGCAAATAATCTCAAATTTAATTATTTTGACTTTATGAAAACTATCATTTTCACAGATTTATCAATAGAGTCATTCATGCATTTGATATTCTGTTTACCTCAAGCACGTAGCTTTAAATACAGAAATTAGTATGTTTAATGTGTAGTATAATTAAAATTATTCTTAATATTACTAATTTATTGGGTGTTTTTTTTTAGTTTTAGTTTTTATTAACGTCGCACTAGAAGCTACACGAGGGCTATTGGCGACGAACCTCGTAATTTTGAACCACGATCAAGTGACAAGGACGACACCTGAGCTGGCACCCCCATCTCCTAACATCCACACCACGCCAATGGGAGGACTTTGGTCGCCGAACAGATTTAATGTGCATCAGCCCCAGCTACACGGTGGGTCTTTGGCGACCAAGGGTCGAACCCGCGACTAAACGAAAAACCCCGGCGGCTTGTTCACGACCTTGACCACTAGGCTATCGCGGCCCTACAAATTTATTTAGCCCAATAACAATTTGCACTTTCTGTACACATACACAAACATAAATCCCAACATAGTTCATAGTCACTTGTATAATTGTAAATGCTGTCAAATATTTCTTGCGGGTGAAAAGTTTTCCTTGCAGAGATTTGCATAGGATTGTATCTCATTGGTCTGTAAAACTCGAAATGTAATGAAATATCAATTAAAAAAGGCAAACCAATAACACCAATCGATTTATTGAATTGTATGATAAATTTATTGAGGGAAGAATTTAAACAAGTTATTAAAAATGTGCTTTTCCACAAATATGTTCCATTGTCACAATGTATCCTTCCACGGTGTTATTAGTGAGTGGCCAGTTATTGATTTTTATGACATATGTTTCCAAATTTATAAGATGTTAAAACTTTAATACAAGACTTTATTAACTTTTCACTCATTACTTAGGCGTCATTTTTTAATGATAGGATAACTAATACGAAAAGAAACCTCGAGAGAATTTTGGTTGTTGGAATGTACTTATTTTGAGAAACAATTTTTTTGTTATTTAGTTCTTCACGTTTACGTTCGAAATATTCAATGTCTTATGAAATGTTGACGAGGATATTCAAAATACCTTTTTAATTTAGGAGGATTTTAGCTTATATTAATAATGATTTTTTTCATGGAATCCGCTAGTCTCAACTTCATTTCTTGTCCAAGTTTAGCCAAATGCTAAATAGCTGTCATCATACTTACCCATTTTTATTACCACATAAATATTCGGATGAAGGAACTAATGGAAGTATCCTTGGATCATTTACTATTGACGGTTGCGATACAGCGTCAGTAATGTCTTCTACCATAGTTGAAGTGGACTTTTGATTTCTTCTTTTCGATTCTCTCCTGTTCATAACAACTAGTCCATTCTAAAAATTGGATCACTTAAATTTTAAAAAAAAACATAAAAAATGCTTTACAAAAAAGAAGACAGAGTACTTAAAAATGGCTAGAGATGTTAGCAAATAATACAATTATATACATATTTAACAGATATATTTAAGATAAAATTATTAAGATCTGCCTCTCTCAATCCAACGATACGACCTCTTTCAAACTCTGACAGTTGCTCTTAATGAGCTCAAATCCTTTGGTGAGGCATTTGTTTAGTCGTTGAAACATATCCTAAATCGCAATGTAACAGAAAATTTGACAATCAGATTAAGAATCGCTTCTTATATACACCTGCTGAGTGTATTCTTCTGAGTACTTCTAATATACACCGATGCGCTGTAGCTCTCGTTATTCATTCGCGGGACACCACATTTTAGTCCTTTGTATGTACGGTCTAAATGTCTTTGCATACGAAATTTCATTACAATCGGGCAACTGCTTCTCGATGCGTCGTTTTGTTTTTGTTATAAAGTGTATTTAATTACATATGACATCCTTAACCCTTTCACTACCAGAAGGAGAAAAACGAAGGGTTTCTTTGGGCCCGACGCTTCTTACAGCAGGGTGTCATGTTGCGCCCATACGATTTTAGATATTAAGCCTAATTCGTGAAAAAAATTACTCTAAAATAGGCTATATATTAAAATATATTATTTAAAATGCATTAAACTTAATATTTACGAAAGAAAAAGAGGTTCAGTCGAAAATTCAATGTTTTTACATAAAATAATTACTTAAAAATCATATCTTTTAAGAAAATACAAAATATACTCACATTTGTAACATAAATTTCATGGTGTAATGATGTACCATTACATGGAACATACAGATATAAAAAATAAATCTTATTTTGCTGTATGATATATTTATAAAAAAAAATTCAATGCATAGTTCAACGTCACATGTCTTACACACATATTTTGACGTTTCACGCAAGATTTTGAGCAAAGGGTACATCTTCGTTCGTTCTTTTTTTTTCACTTTAATGTTTATGTACAGATTTGGAATATTTTTTCTCTAACATTATTGTCAAATTCATTTATTAGTTCTCAAATCTCAGTATCAGATAAGTACTTCCTTTTCGTCATGGACTGTTGCTACAAATAAAAACCGACCGAATGAATCGAACAGCTGAGAGCATCTGCTAAAAAAAGCCCTTACCCCATTAAGGGCCATAAATTCTCCTTCGAACTTCTAAGAAGCAAGCAAGAAAGAAAAAAGCAAACCGAAAGCAAGTGCAATCTTTAAATCATGTCATTACATTTAAAGAGCCGCGCCACAACACGTGCTTTTAACAATTACTCCCCTCCTGGTAGCCAGATGTTAAATTCCAAGCCTATATCACCAAGGTCAACACTCCAAATAACTTATCTATATAGTTTTCGCGGTATTGTAACGCCATATAAAAACATTAAAAAATTCAAATAAAACGTTCTCATCAAGCGTATCTCTATTGATACGTTGGGCTGTAGAAGACATTCACGGAGCGTATCAAATGTAATACGCTGATCACAGGAAAGTAAACGCGAGCGTTTCGCATGTGATTCGCTGGAAGCGAACGGGTTAAGGTATGTTGTTGTTACCATTGTATGCTGCCATCTCTTGAACGCAGTCGAAACCAATATGACATTAATTCAATTGTTATTTTTTACTTGGTAGTAATTTACTGCCTAAAGAAATTCGATTGATGGGGTGTTGAATTGTTATTTTGCATAGATTTGTCATCGTCAGTGAGCCCTCGATTCAACACGCTGCATTCATCATTTGAAATCATTCAAAACGCCAAATCATTGCTTACTATGTATCTTTTTCCAGAAAAGGCGAAGATGGTCTGATCGGCCGTAAAAGTTACGAGGAAACATTTTTGAGGTCTAAAAGTTAACACAAATACGAGTTCAGACAGCTGTCTTGTGAGCCATGATTATTACTAAAAATTTACCATTTTTGAACCTACGAGCGTCATCTCTTAAATTTTTAGGGACTTATTGAACGAATCTCGTAGTGGCTTTCTAATACACAGGAATACGTGTATTTTTGGAAGTACGTATGATAAAACGGGATCGAATGCCTTTATTAGTTTAATGTAAATCACTACTAATTTCTGGGAATTAAATAGTATAGAAATAAATATTACATCAGATGAAAGGGAAATCATAGTTAAATTTTTCTCTAATTTTTCTCTTAGACCATTCCTTAAATTATTTTAATTTTTGAAAGAACGACACCATTTTTAAACACATAAAATATTAAAATCAAATGTAAGTACAACTATTTGAGATCTTAAATCTAAACTGAAAGCTTATGTAAACCATAAAGTAAAATAATAGCTACTAAGTAAGAAATGCTTAAAATAATTGCTTGAATATAATATTTCATTTTAAGACTCAAGTAATATCTAGTTAACGTTCAAGAAAAATATTCTTCAGTTATTAGGAGCAAAAAATAACCAAAGTTTTCTTCGTCGACCTTTAAAAGCACATTCTTACCCAAAAAGATAAGCAATTACGAAAATGAAAGTGAATAATTGTTTATCTATGCTGCTCTTTTCATTAAGCTAATTTCTGAAACAACAACCTAAAAAAACACTTCAATCGTATTGTGTTAAATATTAAGTTTAATCACTTTTGGTGTTTCAAAAAAAGAAAAACGAAGCACACGTTTTCTACAATTGAATGTTAAAAGATAGTCACAATGAAAAGTACTTGAAGAGCTATGTACGTTTTATTTTATAAGGAATTCTTTTTGGTTCTCGGAAACCAAACGTTCTTTTTTTTTTTTTCTAATTTTGAGACGAAAAGTGAATCAATAATTCTTTATAGTACTGAACATACTTCATCGATTTTCCATTTATTCGAAGAAATCAGACTGTCAAGCATTTGAAGTCTATTTTGGGATTTCTTGAAAACTTTTGAAAATTCTTTAAAAAAAAAAATTCCGTCTTAATTTTTTTTTTTTTGTTTGTAATTTAAACTGACTATATATATTGTATCAAGTTTTGTTTCGAAGCAAAGCTAATAAAATGACTGTAGTGAAATAAAGTACAATAAAATTGGTTTTTGTGGTAGGTATGGGGACCGCATAAAAGAAAACACTTAAAAAAATAATCTGAATCTTCAGAACTAGCTGCAAAATGAATTGTTTGTAACATATTTAAAAATAATTATGTCGTAAATGTCGCTCAAAACGATACATATAGAAACTATCAGGAAAAAAGTTTTAGGAATTTATCGTTTCGAAAGTTAAAAGAAAAACAAAAATATATTTTTCTTCTATTTAAATTTTAGAAGAAAGCATGTACATTAACCCGTTCACTCCCATCGTATCAAATGCAATATGCTCGCGTCAGATCTCTTGTGCCCAGCGTAACAATATTGAAACGCTTGAGGAGAACATTTGATTTGATTTTTTTATTGTTACTATATGAGCCGCTCAGATGCCAATGCGGTTAAGTCCATTTTTTGATATTTTCTGATTTTTGGAAATTTTGATGAAATAAATAATAATCTTCTTAGTTATTAAAGGATTTACTCGTTGGTTACTTTTTTCTAGGTTAGACAGCTCTTTTTTTAATAGCTTCTGAATATATTGTATAATAATTTCAGAAGCCATTGTGAATAAGTCCACCTTTTATCAAAATTTTTTTACATAAACTTTGAAATAAAAATTAAATTATTCTTCTTCTTTCCATATTTGTTGGTAACACTGAAAAACAAGAAATTTATAGTAACTGTAACCGTTACTTCTGATTAGAATTGTTCGAGTTTTATGCATGTGCGTCAAAACACAAAAATTACAAGAGAAACTTATATGTATACAAACTTGGTTGCCATAATTTAAAAACTAACGAGGGCTGCATGTATGTTTGGCCTATAACCCAAGCATCGCGGGGTTCACAAGAAGTGTCATCGTGTTTAATTATAGACATTAAATTGTACGCAAAGGATTTTCAAAAATTATAATGTATTCAGATTCATGTTCAGGACAGAATCGAAATATAAAAACTGTGTTCAGAATCGAAATATAAAAACTGTGTTCTGATCATGAATCTGAACGATCAG
>BMAW01037480.1:65061-125798 GCA_019974015.1 Nephila pilipes
GATTCATGTTCAGGACAGAATCAAAATCGAAATATAAAAACTGTGTTAAGTTTACTGAAATTGGTTCAGAGTGAAGATATAAAAGCTGATTCAATTGAGCTTAAATTCTTATTAAGTGGGCACAGTTATTTGCCCAATGATGCTGATTTTGCAGTTATAGAAGCTTATGCAAAAAAAATTCCGTATATTTATAACCCTAGTGACTGGTATCATATAATACAAAATAGTAAAAGAAAGAACCCTTTCAGAGTTGTCGAAATGAATCCACAAGAATTTCTTTCCACAAAACCATTGGAAGAAGCTGTTACCAACAGAAAAAAAATCAACAAGTGGACTAACAGTCAATTGGCTTAATATGAGATGGATAAAATTGGAAAGGTCAAACCCAAGCAACATTAAGTTCAAATATAATTTTGACGAGGATGATACCTTTCATGTAATTGATATAAAAAAAAACAAAAATAGATGGCCAGTAAATTTAAAAAATATAACTCAATCTATATTATATCCTAATGGCAGAACAATTTCAAGAGAAACAAAAAAAGACATCATGTGTTTATTAAAGTATATACCTCCAATTAAACACGACTTTTACAGGACATTAAGGACAACACGTGAAGATCAAGATTTACATTTAAATAACTCGGAAGAAGATGATATTTGTTATGATGAATAAAAATAACACTTATGACAATAACTGTTATTTTATTACTTTTACTTAAATTTCTTATCTTTTTCAGCTGCCAAAAGGTATAAGTCCTAAAATTTTTAAGATGCTGTCATTATTTCAATAAATACTTACGTTTTTATTTACACATCCTGTACATATCTTGTTTTTTTGCAGAGTTTACACCTCGAAAAAAGACTTTATACACTTTTCTAATTAAATTAATAAACCAAGAATTTTAAAAACTAATGTATCAAAAAACATTCATTTTCTCAATTTTTGTGTTTTGGACTTAACCGCATTGGCTTCTGAGCGGCTCATATGGCCTTTCAATACCATGAAACCTGTATAGATAACTTATTTGGAGTGTTGACCTTGGTGATATGGGTTTGGATTTCACTTCTGGCTATCAGGACCTCAAAATAATCATTAAACGCACGTTTTGCTGCGCGGCTCTTTAGTTAAATGTAATGACATGATTTAAAGGGTGCACTTGCTTTCGGTTTGCTTTTTTCTTACTTGACTGCTTCTTAGAAGTTCGAAGGAGAATTTATGGCCCTTTATGGGGGTTAGGGCTTTTGGTAGCAGATGTTCTCAGCTGTTCGTTTCATTCGGTCGGTTTTTATTTGTAGCGACAGTCATGAAGAAAAGAAAACATTTATATGATATTGAGATTTGCGAATTAATGAATGAATCGGATAGAAATATTAACGTAAACCATCCAAATATGTACATAGCCATTAAATTATAAAAAAAAGACGAAGATGTGCCCTTTGCTCAAAATCTTGGGAGAAGCGTCAAAAATTGACAAAATATGTGTGTAAAACACGTGACGTTGGACTGTGCATTGAAGAATTTTTTTTTTATAAAAATACCAAAACAGCAAAATAAGATTTATTTTTTATATTTTAATATTCCATGCAATGCTTTCATCATTACACCATGAAATTTATGTAACAATTGTAAGTATATTTTGTATTTTCTTAAATGATATGATTTCTTATGAAATTTTATGTATAAAACATACAGTTTTCGATTAATTTTTTTTCTTTCGTATTTATTAAGTTTAATACGTTTTAAACAATATATGTAAATACCAAACTATTCTAATGAATAGCCGATTTTAGAGTAATTGTTTTCACGAATTAGGCTTAATATCTAAAATCGTCAGGGCAGAGCGTGACACTCCATGGTAAGAAGCGGCGGGCCCAGAGAAGCACTTCTTTTTTCTCCCTCCGGTAGTGAAAGGGTTAAACAGATATAGGTACCAAGGGCAATTTATATGAATTGAAGTAAAAGCAAGACATGAAAGGGCATAAACTTTAATAAAAAAATAAATAAATAAACACAAATTGTAAAGTTGACTATAGCGTTTGTACAGTAATTTCTGGAAGAATTCGTTTAACAATAATATTACAAGTTAATCAGTGTTCATATATATATGACTTTCGATTCGAAGGAATCCAGGAGTTTTTCGAACACATACTTTAGTAATTAACATTAGAGAGACTGGAATAGTGAATGTTTATTAGCGCCACCGCAGTGAGAAGCAACATCAGGGTTATTGGTGACGAGCCTCATATATTTGAACCTCAGTCAAGTGATGAGGACGACACCTGATCTGGCACCTGCCTCTTCATTCTTCCACACCACACCAATTGCAGGACTTGAGATTTCAACAGATTTAAGGTTCGGGCCCCTGGAACAAGGCGGTTTTTTTAACGTTTTCAAGGCTCCATCCCAAGGATTGATGAAAAACACTGGCCACGACCGTGGCCACTAGTCTATTGCTAACACAATAATAGAGCAAAAATATTTACAGCTAATTTAGTTGAATCTTTCAGAGTAAGGGTCATCGTTTTTAAAATGATTCATAGAAGCAATATTCAACAATTATAAATGTTCAATAATAACACATCAATCAATAACTCCCGAGACTAACCCAGAGATGGCACTCGTAGTAAACCAGTAACCAGGTCTTTCTAAAGTACTAACCTTTGCTCGAAACGTGTCAAAATTTTAAGTCGATCGGACCAGAAACAGCTGAGTTATCGAGGTTGGAGTAAAGTCGTTTTGTAGTTTGTTTAAAAAATGGAAAAAAACCGAGTTTCGTGTTCTGATAAAACATTGTTTTTTAATGGGTAAAAACACCGTGCAAGCGAAACAATGGATTGAAAAATGTTACCCGGACTCTTGTCCATCAAAAGCAACGATTTGTCGGTGGTTTGCCGAGTTTAAACGTGGTCGTACCGACACAAATGACGCGGAACGCTGGGGTAGACCCGTGGAAGCCGTTACACCGGAAAATGTGAGTGAAGTGACAAAAATTATAATGAAAGATCGTAAAGTGAAGCTCCGTGAGATTGCTGAGACGACACAGATATCATATGGAAGTGTATTTACTGATAAAGATTTTTTGAAGTGAAGTGAAAAAGGTTTTTTCCAAGTGGGTGCCGCGATTGCTTTCGATGGAACAAAAACAGCAACGAATCGATGATTCAGAAAGCTGTTTATCGCTATTTACTCGCAACAAAAAAGATTTCTTGCGAAAAAATAAAAAAATAAAAAAAAATTGGGGGGGGGGAGAAAAAAAAGATTTGGAAAAGCGTTGGAACGATTGTATCACCCTAAAAGGTGATTAACAAAAGGTGTTATGTTGATGAATAAAAAAAAAATTTGCAAAAAAAATGTTGTTTTCAATGTCAGTCTCGGGAGTCATTGAACTCTTCTGTAATATATATATATATATACTAAATTAAATAACAGAACTGCACATGCCCGAGACGTTAGGCTTGGTATGGAGGAGTGAGAATGGAATGTTGTTGACCTTGATGCTTTCGGTGTATGTGGCACGTTATTCCATCCCTCGGTCTAGTTTAGTTTGTTTTTCATCTTTGTTTGAGTAACCTTTTGTTGTGTCGAGGTGCCGCGATCATCATAAGTTTAAAAATCCAGCTGAGCAAAAATTTGATATTAAAAAAAAAAAAAAGTTGAACTAAATGTTTTAAATTGGTAAAGGAGGTGTTTGAAGATTATTTCATATCACGTAGTGAAATTTTTGAAGGGTACAAATGATTTTCGGAAGAACGAGAGGATGTTGAAGGTGTTGAACTTTCTGGTTGACCTGTGGCATCAAGAATTGATGAAAACAATACAAACAATTAATGAAGCCCTTCATAAATACCGGCGTTTGAATATTCGGATGATGTCAGATATGAGGTACATAGATAAAGAGACAATAAGAAACATTTTGACTGAGGATTTGCTTATGACGAAAGTTTGCACAAAACTGCTTCCAAAAAAATCAAGCAAAAGACAACGCTTCGACGTCCAGTGCTCTCTCTGAGAAATAGTTCTTGTCTGACAAACGCATTACTGTGCTGCCGCATCCACCGTACTCACCAGATCTCACACCATGCGACTTCTACCTGTTTCAAAAAGTGAAAAGTGCATTGAAGGGAACACATTTTCAGTCTGTAGAAGAGGTGAAAGCAAAAATGGCAGACTTACTGAAGAAGGTGACACCTAATGACCTGCAGCACTGTTGTAAACAGTGGCAAACTCATATGCAACAATATACTGATAAGGAAGTGGAGTACGTTGAAGGAGACTGAAAGGCATTTTTGTAATGGTTTCAGTAAATATAATTCTTCAGACAAGTTCAGTTATTTAATTGTCGCTCCTCGTACATGCATTTGTACATAATATTATTAGTACATAACGAAATGTATGTGTATACATAACCAATTGATAACACAACTAAATTATGTATGTATAACCAAACGTAAACGTAATAAATTTTAACATAATCAAATGAATGATTGTTTTACTAACGTCACAATAAGAAGCAACACGAGGGCTATTGGCGATCGACATAGTAATTTTGACGCATGACAACTGAGTACTACTTTAAGTGAGCGACGCGAACGACTTTTGAGCAAGAATCATCCTCTCTAAACTTCCACACTACACCAGTGGTAGGACATGAGATCTCGGCCAGATTTAACGTGCAGAAACCCCGTGACAAGGCAACTCTTTAGCAGTATCAGGGCTCGAACCCATGACTCGTCAAAAGCGGTTCCGGTCGCAACCATAATCAGTAGGCTACTGAAGCTACATTTAATTATAGAAAATAAAGTACTAAAATTTTGAAACAAGGATATAAAAGCAATGACTGAAAAAAAATATTCACACCGATCATTTTAATAATTCGTAAATTTTTCATAACATAAAATGTCTGACAAATGATAAAGGAACAGTTATTATTATTAATTTAAAGTTCCATGATAGCTTCTACTCTAAATAGAATAAAATTATGATGACTCTAAAAAATTAACACATTCGAAATTGTACTTTTTCAGTAACTTTAGCTAATAATAAGTCAAAAGCGCATACATTTTGAAAATCATTGATTATGAATTCAGCAAAATGATTGTCCCAAATTTAATTATGATTAAATTGTGACGTAGAGCTGTTCAGGATTTTTTTCTTCGCCATCTTCTGTGATTTCTTGATAATTTCAATTCTATGAATTAGCAATTCATACCTACCAAAAGTACATATGACTAGCTAAATTACATAAAGTAAGGAAGTATAATGAGTTAAAAGAGATAGTGATATATTCGTTAAGTAGAATCGAAAGGAAAGAGAAGGGAGATTTAGAGGATATCGGCAAGCTGATATATATATATATATATATATATATATATATATATATATATATATAAATTGAATTGAATCATCGTAATTAAGAGTTTGTATTGAAGTTAGTTAGGAATGACTTCTTGTTCGAGTGAAAGGTGTTCAATGTTTTTACAAGTGTGAGGTTTTTAAATTGGTAAACTAATACCTTATTATTTGACTATTAACTATATTTGAACTAATTAAGTTAACAACGTGCTATTTAGGAAAGAGAGAGCGATCTTGCATAATTTGTGTTGATTGATAATAAATTGTGCTGTCTTATTCTGAAGTATCTTCAGTTGAAAGTATGAATTTTTTTATTACTTAATAATCCCCTAAGATAGCTATGGAATTTAATAATAAAGTAATTATGTCGCAAACTTAGACGGTTCATTCAGTTCAAATAGATCTGACATATCATGGTTTTTTAAATGGATGCTAATGCTGCAAACTTAAGTGGTGTAAAACAGTTACATCTTATATATTTATCATAAAATAATGGATAATTTTATCAAATCTCATTAGTAAAATGTACAATAGAATTTTGTTTTTTAGCAAAATATCTATATAAATCTTATCCTCATTCGGGAAATTATCTTCTTCGATAAATTGAATTCAAATGGAAATTATAATTCTAAATTGAATATAACGAGTATGATAAAGGTTAATTAATTAATTAATTGTAATTTCGGTAACCGTTTTCACATCATGACTGCACGCAGTGAGAAAATAAAATAATTATTTAATTGATAAAATTAAATTATTTAAATTAAATAAAATTATTTAAGCAAAATAGCGCTTTTGAAAATTCTGAAATGCTTCGTCAATAGCTTTAGTTTCAATATTCCTATGAAACCTTTATTTATTTATTTTTATTTTTTTCATCTACTTTCTCTTTTCATCTCAATCACCCGCTTAGTGTTGATTTATTAATTCCATACTTGTTATTAAATTAGATTATGTTAATTTATAATTAGCTTCAAAATGTTATAATAAGGTACAGAATATTCATACTTAAAAATAAATAGTCTAAGCCTCTTTAATTGTTCGTTAAAAATTTGTCGGGAAAACACAATCGCAACGAAATTATATCTGCAAATCATATTGTAAAGTAATATTGATTGCATATTAACATGATTCAGAAAAGATGCTTAATATGGAATTATTAGCTTCTCTTTAATCTTTATTTCTTAACGAGCAACAAATTCATTTAATACATGTCAAATAATTAGAATATTATCAGGGATAAATCATTTTATCTTCCTTTGATTAATTATTATATATTTCTAGATGTTATCAAGTTTTCGAATGATACTTAGATCAATTTTGATTTTAAAGTCGCGATGAGAGAGAATTGATTTATTTGGATTTACTGCAGAGGACGAGAGATTTCCTTCAAGCCTGATTTAGATTAGAATGCATGGTTTGATCGGATTAGAATTCACTTTACTAAATTAGTTTAGATGAAATATATAACATATTATTCACAACAGATATATCCTTCGAGAGAATACAACTGAGTATTTGTATTTCAGGGTATCATTAATATTTCTTAATTAGCAGTATCAATTTAAAGTATGATATGATACAATGTCCACTAAATATCTTTCTAAGATATTACAATAGCGAGGGTGTGGCGGGGTTGATGTAGGTTGTAATTGCTAATGCTATACATATCTTCAAAGTAACGGTGAATGGAAATTTAGAAAGTGGGGAGAAATCGCAACTATTGTCCTCCGTAATCATACCGTATTTGAAAATTATGAGGTTCGTCCCGTATACCTCTCTTATAGAGCAGAATGCTGTATCTTTTGAACAGTCAAAGTGTAAGCTTTCGTACATATTGTTCGCTCTTTGAGTCGTATAAGGTCGCAAAAGATCAGAAAGTACGGATCGACGCATTCCAAGGGATGTGGTGGCAGACCCAGAATCGACTGTTCTCGATATTCTGCAGAATGTGATTGGGAGGCACCAATATAAGGGAGAACAGTTCTGAACACGACTGGATGAATCCTGCTTGCAAGCAGTTCGTACTTTTTGGAAGACATTTTGCCACCAACCTACTGATCTCAAAGATTCCAATGGTATCTGGACCATCCGTACTTTGAGAGTTAGGCATTTGAATTGTAAAATAATTATTGCCAGATTTGATATTTAAACATGTGAACAAAATTGGTTTTATACAAAATTTAATATATAGGAACTTCCATTTTTCAACATCCTGTGGAGTCACACAGGTAATTGACAGTGGGGCTGCGCAGTGATGACTTTGCATTTTTAAAACGCTTTTATGCATTTCACTTCGTGTGTGTGTGTGTGTCATCAAATTTTGGATCGTTAATTTAACCAACTTCCCATAGAGATAGAGCTCTGAAACTTTGGGAATTGTTCTGAATCACCTAACAATGCAATCTTTAGACATTTGCGACAAGTTTTAACTAATATTTTCTTTAATAATACAGTTTTTCTTAACCACTTGGCACGATTTCAAAAATTGGCAACAAACTTGGCGATTTTTTTTTTTTTTTTTTTGGCTGAACGTTAAGTCCGTAAAACGGACCAGGGTAGCCACATTTGGCAAAATATTGCCAAATAATTCTTGTCACCAAAGGTGGTTGGGTTAAACTGCATTCCAATGATTTAATTTATCAGATGAATTAATTAATTTTAGTTAGTTTTAACGATTATATGTATTTCACTTGGCGTGTGTCTGTCTGTGTGTGTATCAGTGTGTCATCAAATTTTCTATCGTTAATTTAACCAACTTCCCATCACGCTAGAGCCCTGAAATTTTGGGAATCGTTCTTACTTGCTTAACAATGCAATATTTAGATATTTGTGACCAGTTTTAACTAATATATTTATATAACCACTTCTATTACCAGTGCCATCATGTAATTTTAAGATGATCTGAAGGCATGGAGCAACTGATGCTCACATCAATTGGAAATTTCTTCAAGTAAGTTGGAATAATTTTTCAGAAATTCACCCAAAATTGAGTTGAATATGTGGTAACCTCTTTATGGGTGAGGGTATTATACGTGAATGGTGTTAACCATTGAATGATGGATGTACTTTGGGAGTAGAGAGATCAAATTTGATGTAAATGATATTCAAACATTTGCAATATTTTTCAAGCATTTAGCCAGAAGGGATCGGTGCAGTTTTAAATGCCGAGTCTCGGGTTATTTCTTTTACAATAGTCGCCGGGTGAGAGTCTGGCGACATCGAAGAAAATGGAACCAATTAGATCTCTGCTTTTGTACGCCTTACAACTTTCAATGGGGAACAATTGTACGTTGTGCCATCAGACACGTTAACACGTAAGGTCGTGAACTTACAACTGGCGTTATTTCCGTTGATATATGGGTCAAGTTCTGATGCCACAAAAGATCCGCAGTGTAGCAGAGATGATGCACGTTAAATCTGTCATAGCTTCAAGTCCTCCCCTTGATGTGGTGGGGAAGTTAGAAGAGGGAAGGGTGAGTTCAGTTCCGGTGTCGACCTCCTCCTTTACCAGATATTAAAAACAACAAGATCTGTAGTCAAGAAAATTGAGTGTGGGAGCAAATCGTAGTTCCATCATCCGTTTTTAGCAGGAATTCGTGATATCAATAGAATACAAATTGATATGCGTGCTGAAAAATAAATAAATTCGGTTGGATAATGAGAAGTATAAAAGCTATGACGTCACGCTCTGTAAACACATTTCAAAATTTTATTTAATTTTGATATTCGGAATTATGTCATATTTTATGTCCTTTGATCCAATATGTACTATTGTATCAAACTCTTTGATTGGTGTGAAATAAAATTTATTTTTGCCAATAATTGTTGAGTGTGGAATAATTATATCCCTTGACCTTACTCTAAACTCTTTGAGTGATCTCAGTCCCCTTGGGCATTCTGCCAATAGCCCTTGTATTGCATGTGAGAACACTGTTAATAAACAATCAATCAGAAGAATTCTAATAGATTTTCAGACACATGTATTTTTATCCATTTAGTTGTCTTAGTCTTGTTTAATGAACTTAAGGGAACTTAGTACCTTTCGAAATCAAAAGTAGAATATTTTGACAAACTTTTTTCTATTCATTATAAATCAACATTTTTTGCTTATCTCAATCTGAAACTTTTTTGCCAGTTTGTGTAATAAAGTGTATAGTTTAAAATATTGGATCAAGTTTTGCTATTAAATTAATATATTTTCTCATACAACATGAAACAGGCGTACAAAAAATTAAAAAATAAATTAATTTACCTTACGTTACGCACAAGATAACATTTGAAAGATGTACAGTAGAACCATAATTCTTATACCAAATTAAAGTTAATTAATGACCTTATTCTGTAAACCTCAAATTTTAAATTTATCTTTCATTAAAATGATTGAAAAATTAAAAAGTTATCAAGTTTTTATTTAGTAGCTTTTTTTTTTCATGCGTCATGCTATAAAATAAAATCTAATCATCCGATTAACAAAATTGAGGTTCACAAAATAAAGATCTACAAGTACAACATTCGTGTAAAATTGTAAAGCTCTGCATGCAAAATATTTTTTTTTAATCCTCTGGAAAAGTGTTAAAATAACAAACTGAGAAAAAGAGGTTTGTTTACATTGCATTACATAGAACAAGCCACTTGAGACATTTACATTTTTTGTTGCACAGGGCGTAATTATTGTCGGATTTTGACGCGGCTTGCTTTAAAACGCTCCTAACATTCAACACTATTTTT
Source organism: Nephila pilipes (assembly GCA_019974015.1). NCBI lineage: Eukaryota > Metazoa > Arthropoda > Arachnida > Araneae > Nephilidae > Nephila > Nephila pilipes. The sequence goes on from BMAW01037480.1 coordinate 75,149, forward strand.
TGAAAACAAATTTGAAAAATCGAATTTTTGAAGGTGCAATGGTACTAAGTCCCCTAAAAGTTAAATGTAAAGTTTGGAATATTTTCCATTTAAATGGTCATATCATTCGGAATATGAATCCTATCAAAAGTCAATGAGTGTGACAATAAGTAAAGAAGGTTTCAAATTCAGTGATTATCTCGCTTGAAAATTTAGAATGTGAGAGATTGCCAATAAATTTTTGTTACCAAGTCTCTTTTAAATACGATGAACATTATCAAATATATTTACTTTAGCACTAGTGTGAAATGTTAAGGTAAATTATAAGAATAAAATGACGAGTGTTTTGTTTCATCTTGATTTAGGATAATATCTCGAATAGCATAATGCCTATCTATTCATGAATTTCCGAAAAAGATTTCCTAAATGATTACGATTCCTTTTGATATCCTGTCCCACAATGAGCACACATGCACGTGCTTGTATCTGTGTCAAGATAAATTAAATTAAATTCTCTCCTTCTTTTTGTTTTTAATTATCCTTATCGCCAAGCTACTTTCCCCCGTAGCCAATAGCCATCGTGTTGCTTCTAGTGCGACGTTAATAAAAAACTAAACTAAGTTACTTTTCCTCAATTTTTAACAAAACGAAATTTTTCTCTGGAATCGCGCATGTCATGTTTAATAGAAATATATATATATATCTCTCTAGCCATTTTTAAAACCATAGAAATAACAAATTTTTTCGTATAACCTCATTTTCTAGCTAAAATATAAAAGCGTTCGACTTTTTCTAATGTTTAGTTTCTTCGCTCACAATTGCAAAATGAGCCATGTAACCTCGTACGCTTTACTGCAACATGGCATGGGAAATATATATTCATAAAGTGATCCAGTAACAAACAGTAAAACTAAGGATTAATTATTAATAACGGCTGCCTTATGCTGATGAATACTAAAACCAATAATAAAGTCGAAAATATATTACTGAAGCCAATAGGATTGCAGTTTAGGCTAAAATTCAATGGATTTAAAAAGGAGCAAAATTTCAAGTCCACATTGAATCATATCATCATCAATTGCATTTAAAAAATTGTATAGAAAAAAGCAAAGTAATTTCATTCATTCCTTGTTCTTCATGAAAAGGACGAATTATGTTCCAGTGAGTCTTAAATACTAGAATAAAAAAAAATCCGTAAAAGAAAAAAATCAAATATCTGTACCTAAAATTCGCAATGTTTTATTTAAAATTTTATTTTTTTTTTGGTTAAAAGAAAATATTGTGTTGTGAGAAAAAAAAACTTTTCAAAATTCTTTGACAGACCATCAGAAACAAATTAGCAAAAAAAACTTTACGTTGAATTACATCACTTTCACTTACATTTCAAAAATGACGTGTTATAGGAAAAAGCAAATTAATTTAATTCATCTCTTGTTCTTCGTGAAAAGGATGAGTTATATTCTTGATTGTCTACCCCACAGGAATAAAAGTATTTTTCCTAAAAGAAAAAAAAAATCAAATATCTGTGCTTGAAAATCGTAATGTTTTATTTACACTTTTACTTCTTTTTATTAAAAGAAAATATTGTATTGTGTGAAAAATAGCTTTACAAATTTTATTTACAAAATCACCAGAATCAAATTCGTAAAGATATCTTAGCTCTCAATGCGAAAAAAAAATTATACTTATATGTTTCAATGGTGAGAAATAATAAATAATTTAAGTTCGTTCATTCTTATTACTCAGAATTGTATCGTATAAAAACATGATACATAATTAAGTTTTAAAATTTGAAAGTTTGATTTGATTTCTAAAAGATTAGTTAGATGATTACTGGTTAGAAGTATTTCATTTAAGATCTTTAGTTTATATACGATTATGCTATATTTTGAAATCATTATTACTGAACAAAAGAGAATTTTTAATTTCTATTTTTCTTTATGTAAAAAAATTTAACGATGCAACTGCAAATAAGAGATAAATTTAGTAACGAATAAGAATGTTCTATGCACCACTGTATAATATTTGCTATATCAATGCCTCATTTGGATGATTTTTCACAAAATACTTTTAACTGTAAAGAATATAAATGAACAAATAAATGTCAGTTCGCAATGTTCCCAGACCGTCGAATACGAAAAGTACTACTTTAGAATGTCCATAGAGAATAAATGTGAATAAAAAGACAAATAATGAAAAAAAGAGAAATGATTCAAGTTGTTTTTGTCAAGGACGAGTTTGATTTGGTTTGTCTGTGAACTTACAAAAGCTTCTGTTGAGTAAAGTTATATGTTAAAGGTCAGGCAAAGAAATCATTTCAGACATGTTCAATGAAATAAATCAATAATTCTCTTTTAAGTTTAATAACTTAAACTTTTCAAAATAACTCTTTTCCTACAAGGAACAAGTTTTCTTCTTTATATATATATATATATATATATATATATATATATATATATATATATATAAATACACACACACACATATATATATATATATATATATATATATATATATATATATATATGTAATCTGTTAAATCCTATCTACAGAAAAGAGTAAAAGGCTCATTTTTTAAGTTGTATAGGAGTAGTTCTGGTTGCAATGAAGATGCGGATTATTAAGAGATGACATTTAATTAAACAATTTTTTTACAAAGTACATATTAAAGGAGAAGCTACGAGGGTAATTCATAAAGTACCTAAGGAACGTTTCCGTCTGACGTCGCTAGGCGAGCGCCGATCACTTAAATTTTGGTATCTGCGTGCTCGGCATCTCAGTCGGCGTCCAGCCAATCACTACGGGAACATTTCCCTCTGCCCGTTATGTCGATATTCAAATTTAAAATGTGCGCTGCAATTGAAAATCCCGCCATTCGTGAGGTGCGATCTGTGATACGGTTTTTGTTGGCAAAAAACCTAAGACATACGGAAATTTATCGGCAAGTGTGTGAAGTGTACGGAAACAACGTAATGAATGAAAGTGTAATCCGGAAATGGTGCATTCAGTTTAAAAATGGCCGAACTAACGTTCACGATGAAGAGAAAAGTGGACACCCTAGCATTGTAACTGACGAACTGGTCGCTAAAGTTGATGAAAAGATTCGTGAAAACCGCCGTTTCACAATAACGGAGCTTTCGCTTAGTTTTCCTCAAGTTTCACGGACTTTGTTGTTTGAAATTGTCACACAAAAGGCGGCAGAATTCTAAGACGAAGGAATTTCAAAGCTTGTCCACCGCTATAAGAGCCTCAATTTGTTTGGTAATTAAGTAGAAAAGTAGAATTTTAGTCGCTCTTTCTGATGTATATAATACATTTTTTTTTCTTGTTCTTATTTTACTTTTAATTCCAAAACGTTCCTTACTTTCTGAATAGCCCTCATATATCGTAGTACGTCTTCCCATGATGAACACGCCCTTGCCTCTGTACAGACTGGTATGAGCCCCTTACATGAGGTCACAAAGCAGAGATCTAGTTCTTGTCGCCCTCTAGTGTGGAATGCGTCACACCTGAATAAATCCTACATCACATTTACACACACACACACACACATATATGTATATAACTCGTGATTTTTTTCATTTAGCAAGAGCCTTTCGTTATTATCAAGAACGTTACGATGTATTTCATTTCAAGAACACTTTTGAATATTTTAAGAATTTAAAGATTATTTCTATGAATAGAGGAAACACTCACAAATTACACATATTTCAAAGATTTAAATTAATTTTGATTAAAAAAAGCCTGTTTAAATTTTCATAATTACTGATTTTAATATTGTGGTTATATGTTATAAATATTATTTTAATACAATTTCTTTGTTTAATTGTAATAATTTTAATTTTTCGTCTTCCATTTCAGCTTGTTCTTGGTCGATTTGTTTTTTAATTTGATTAGATCCTACTTTCCTATCAGGTTGATTATTCAAAGCACCTCAAGATTTTTTCGCTTCAAACATTGAATTAGTTATTTGTTTGATAATTTCAGAGATTTACTTCTGTTTGATCTTATACCATTTCTTATAAATTAATTGCTGAAGTGTGTTGATTGATTCTGGAATACTAGTATAAAACAAATTTATAAGTCCAAAGCCAATTGATATAATAAATTGAACAATAAACTGAATAGCTTTATGTGTTTCTTTTATTTTTCTTTCATATGTATAAACATATTGTTTTGTCCAGTAAGACCATTGCAGTTTTATTAGTTTACATATGTTATTACTACATGTTTTATTTATTTAAAAAGTATATGTTAGCACCCAAAGATCTATTGTTTTAGATGGAATGTTTTGGCGAACCAGATAACTTTTACAATTTTTTTAGATACCTAAGCGGCTATTGTTTTAGACAGGCTATAAAATGGCTTATCAGATCATATTTCAATTTTTTTTTATTCTTTGCTTCAATTTTAATTAAATTTAACTTAAATATATTAAATTTAATAGTTTATCCTTTGCTTTAATTTTAATTACATGTTGCTTATAATATTCAATTTAATATTTTTCATTTCGTTTAATTTTAATATCAGAAATGTTTACTATTGTACATTCCTCGATAATACATCGTTTCCTTTAATTCATATATTTAACTTGAGTAATTTTATAATAACTTTAACAATGCACACCATGAGTGTCTATGTACAATGTTTATGTACTATGTCTTGTGTACTTTGCATTGAAATTATTTTATTTTAATATATTTTTGTATAAAATACATTTTGTTATGTTTTACTTAAGATACTCATCTCTGACAATATAATATCTAAATATAGACTAAAAATAGTTAAATTTTATTCTGTAAAGATGTGTATTTTAATTATTATCAACATGTCTAGTAGTACGCTTTTTTTATTAGTCTTACAGCGATTTATAGAAATAATTAGTTGTAATTCCATTTAGTTTACTTATAACTTTAATAATTATGTTCCTTTTTGTTAATTTTAAATTTAAGTTTTAAATGTATTCAATTATTTTTTGATGTTTTTAAGTAATATATTCTTGGTTGGCTTAAAAGCAGGTCTATTTCGCATTTCAGTTCATTATACATATGATATGCATGTGTATAGTGTTACAAAGCTGCAAATAATGTTTCCTGAAATGTAAATTCCTTGGCTGAAAAGAAAGATTTATCGAATTTTGTCGGATATCATGAAGGGTTAAGGAATGACTCCCAGAATTGATGATACACTTGGTGATCTTTAAAGGTTTTCGGTTATGTTCGAGTCTCCCGAATATTTTTGTTAGGGTAGAGAATTTTTTTAGTATTGAGTCATTTTCTCTTTGACAAACGTCGAGGGTGCTATTAATATATGAATATTCGGAAATAAAGCAATCTGTCTTTGAAGTGAAAAATTATTTCTTTGAAATTTTCTGTTCCGTCAGGACATATATTAGTACTCCGAATGTTACTGAATTTGTTGTTGTTATAGCATTAATTTCTTACCTGTGTTGCTAATTTGTTCCTGTTGCTCAGCTAATTTGAGCAAGTGATTCTTCGTTCTTTTTGTGTTGCTAATTTGTGAAAGTGCATTTTAGTTCCTGTTCTGCTGCTAATTTGTGAAAGTGCTTTTTTTCGTAATTACTGTTGTTCTGCTAACTTGAGCAAGTGCTTCTTTGTTCCTGTTGTGCTGTTAATTTGTGAAAGGTCTTTTTAGTTCCTGTTCTGCAGCTAATTTGCGAAAGTGCTTTTTTTCGTACTGTTATTCTGCTAACTTGAGCAAGTGCTTTTTTGTTCCTTTTGTGCTTCTAATTTGTGCATATGATTTTTTTTTTGTTCTTATTGTTCTGCTCATATGAGCAAGTACTTTTTGGTATCTTCTCTGCTGCTCATTTGGGTAAGTGCTTCTTTGTTCATAATACGCTGCTAAACTCTGTAAGTTCTGCTACTTGTGTTTCGACCATTCATGAATATTTGTGAATAAAACATTATTTCTTATTATCCTCTATGTTAAACTGTTTTACACCACTTATCCTTAAGATAAATTTGTAAAATTATATATAAAATAATGGTTTTATTTTTGTTACATAAGCCTTCGAGAATAAGAAAACAATAATAAAAAAAAAAATTTCCTTCCCATGCTTAACGTTCATGACTAGTAACCATTATTAGGCATGGAAGGAAAGAAATAGTTATCTCAATCCTACCTTCGGTCTGTGAAATTGCACTTGCTATTGATCTGTCAGTGACTTTTCTCTATTCTCCCACCTCCCGTGGAGAAATTAGGGTTTTCCTTCTCCAAACCTGTAGTGCACCATATGCGGAGCGGGGGGGTTGACCTCTCGAATTATATCCCTTGGAGAAAATGTTAGAGAATTATTCCGTGAGAGCGCTAAATTGCACTTCAAAGGTATTTCAGGTCCTCTGAATTGATTTGAAAGATATCTTCCTTTAGTTAAAACACTGGATAATATTGTTTGCATTGTAATTTATTTTTGATACTGTTTACACTTGTACTTATATGTTTAATGTTTGTGTTATTTCTTTTATTCTGATTCAATAGTCTTGCAACTTTAGAATTGTTTGCGAACGGAGAAACTCGTAGAATACTTTTTGGCAACAATTAAATGTAAAATGTAAAATAATATAATATATGAGGACTTATGAAAAATAAGATTGCTATCATTATGTAATTTATTTTTATTACTTTTTCACTTACTATCCTTACATATTCAATATCAGATGCTAGTTATTTTTTTTAATTCGGATGCAATAACCTAGAAACTTTCTCATGGTTTGCAATTGGAGAAGCATGTACGATAATATTTTACAAAAATAAAACTAATGTCATGGGTAAAACTGATGTGTGAGTAGATAAACTAATGATATTATATGAAGAGTTTATATACAAAGAAAATATTGCTTAAATTCTAATTAATTTTTATTACTATTTTCACTTTATTAAATGACTAATGTCAGAAATTTATTTCCTTCTGTAGTTATAATCTAGTAACTTGTACAAATATACAGGTAATGAATGATTGAAAATGACGTACAATTTCGTCTATTATTTTCATATCTAGAAAAATGATACTAATTATCCGAGTAAAGTATATATATTTCCTGTTGAATGAGGAAGAGAAAATTACATGATGATGGTGATGAACGTAACGCAAACTTCATCCATTCAATTGTATGATTAACATTATCAAAATTTGACGAAGCTAGAGACGTAGTTTCAGCCTTCGATGCATCTGCTTTAGTTTTAGTTTTTTTTTTTATTAACGTCGCAATAGAAGCAACACGAGGGCTATTGGCAACGGACCTCGTAATTTTGAACTACGGTCAAGTGACGAGGATGACACCTGAGCTGGCACCCCCTCTCCTTACATCCACACCACGCTAACGAGAGGACTTTGGGTCCTAAACAGATTTAATGTACATCAGCCCCAACTACTGAACTACTCTTTGGCGGCCGAGGATCGAACCCGCAACTGAACGAAAAACGCCAGCCGCGAGTCAACGACCTTGACCACTAGGCTACCGCTGCCCCGTTGCATCTGCGGAAGAGATATTATTTATATTCTGACAATTTGAAGGTGCCAGAAACTTTGTTTCGGTGCCGTGGCTAAAAAGAAAGAGGAAAAAAAATGCCTAGCTTGGAAATTACATACAAAGATATTTGAAGGATTTCAGGTGTTGCGCGTGGCAGTTATAGGTAAAGTAATTATACAAAGTTATAGAAAAAACGAATGAATACGAGTTCTGAGCCGTCTCTTTCTTTATGGCCATTACCACTTGAGCTCTACCAACGGCAAGTTATAAGAAATATTACTTTTATCACTTACATGAGTATTTTTTGTAGTTTCGTGAATATATCATATTATATTTTTACTCTTAAGAATTAACGGAAGTGTTCAAACAGAAACTGGCTAATCGGGATATTTGAGTAAGGAGGAAATACTTATAAATGTTTCTTCTTATCGGATATCTCTTGATTTCTGCTGACATCACTGAAAATGTCACATTCAACATTATAAATCAATATTTAAGGATATTAGCTGAATTCTTTAATCTCTGAAACTGAATATCCGCGTAAAAGTAACTTTTGAATTAATAATCCATTTTTTTTTGGAAGATTTAAATTCTTGCACACTTGTGCGATTTTTGTAATGTAATAGAATTATTAGAATTGTCTTCTGATGTTGCTCTCGCATCCAAACATAAAATGCTCTCACAGTCTAACTCTGGATATCTCTTGACAAAAATTTCCAATTATCTATTATTGTTCTAACATATAACAGGTGATTTTGTTTCACCTTCTATTTATGTGAATGAAATATTTTAACTAATTTACTGATAATGAGTAATATAAAAAAAATTAAGTCAAATTCCTACTTAGGTCAACAAAGAAACTTTTTATTTTAGTTACTTTTTATTAAATAATTATAATTAATATAAATATGTATAGACATATGACCGAATTCCAATATTAAGTGTCAAAATAAATTTTTTTCCAGTGATCTACATGCTTCGTCAAAGACGGTATTTATTCCTAAATTTATATCCTGCTAAATATCTTATATAAAAGAAATTGTTTTCTCCCATATAAAACTAAAATTAGTTATTTGAAAATGAAATAAAAAAAAATTATGCTTCGACCCGGAGGCATGAAGATTCTACGCCGACGCTCAACCAACTTTGGCATTGCAAGACAAATGGCATAGTAACATCATAATAATAGCATAGTAATGGCATCAGTTTGTTTATTAATTTATCCGGTAAATTAAAAGTTTGGAAAGCAATTTTGCCCAACCATCCTTAGCGAGTGAAATTATTTGGCGGTATTTTGCCAAATGTGGCTACCCTGGTCGCTTCGCGCACTTAACGTCCAGCCAAAAAAAAATATCGCCAAATCTGGCAATTTTCGAAATCGCGCCAAATGTTAGGGCTAAACTGCATCTTCACCAATTAAATTTAATTAAATGAATTAATATTAAAAAAACTGTATTAACATCAGTTGTCATCCACTACAAGTTTTAAAAAAGTGTATTTGAACTTGAGTGGATTATAAAAAGTATTTTACTAGCGATTGAAAATTTGAACAAGATATATATAGGGAAAGTTTAGCTTATAGTAGGAATTTAAAAACTGAAGCAAAAAAATCGATGGGATATCTGTTAAGAGCTTCTTTTTGCAAAGAAACTGTTCCAAATACGTATATCAAATTTACTCAAAATGGCAGCAGCATATGTCGCAATTACTAAAAATTATATTTCTATAATATTAGATTTAATACATAAAATACATATTTATATATAGAAGATATTCTTAGCTGACGCTTCTTCACTAAATATACATGGATAGCGCAATTTAAAGTCTAGATTTCAAACATATATATCTTCGAAACTATTACATATATTACAATACGTCATGATTGAATTTAAAGAAACTTATACAAACTTATATTTTCAGACACAAATGTTTGATATGTGATCATTCTTTTTGTTACATAACAAACACTTGATCTACAATCAAGTTCGTTTAACTTATTTTGTAATATCATACAGTCAATGGTTCCTAATGCTCCAAAAATGTTTTCTTAAAGGCCTTGCAGTGTTTTTGGCGTCAGCTGTCGTAGATTTTAGGGTATTTCGATCAAAATTCTGCCTCACCCTCTCCTCCATTTCTACTGATACGGACACTGCTTTTCTTTCTGAGAAAGCAATCTGTTTCTTTAAGTTATCGAAATCACTGCAGAATATGCTTGAGACTTGCTGTTGCTTTTTAAAACGTTTTTCTGAATTTCACTTGGTGTGTGTGTGTGTGTGAGTGTGTGTGTGTGTATCATCAAATTTTCGATCGTTAATTTAACCAACTTTCCATCAAGCTAGAGCTTTGAAATTTTGGGAATCGTTCGTACTCGCCTAACAATGCAATATTTAGACGTTTGCGACAAGTTTTAACTCATATTTCAATAATTTTAATAAGTCAAAATATTCTTTCCTCTCGGCGCTTTTAGGATTGAGGAAAAAATTTCTTTCCCCCTCTAGGAACACCGGGCACTCACCACGCCACATGAGGTATCGTAAAACTAACAAAGGGGAGATAGTAAGGGTTGCTGACTTTCAGTCAGTAATCATTCGCAAGAAGGAAAGATTCTAATATTTGGCGCCGTGTCTTATCACAATAATTTTTTCTGAATTCTGGTTCCCATTTTTTTTTTAATAGAATGACTTACAAACCTTCAAATGCATGTTTTGATTTTATGAGTATTATGAATTTTTTAATACGCTCACAAATGTCACTTTTTAAGTAAATTTTAAAGTTAAAAATAACTAACAGTTTTAACTAATATTTCAATAATTTTCTTTCATAAACTTTGCCACCATATAAAAACGTTGTTTTTAAAAACGTTGTTTTTTATATCGAATTATTCATTTCAATTTCAAGAATGCACGCTTTTTAGAAAAAACTGCAAAACCAAGTAAATATTCTAATGGGCAAAAAACTGTTAATTTGTCATTGTTCGCCATGTTTGGATGTCAATCACAGTATTCTATGTATGTACTGTCATCTATTAAATGACAGTGAAAAATTATTGTTATATATTTAATGAACTTCGTGTAACACTTATTGTAATATGCGCTATAGTTTCGAAAATGTAAATTTTTAAAATCTTGTCATTCATTTGTTTTAAAGCTGTATATTACTGTTCTCGCGGATTAGCAGGTGTATAAGGTTCAGAGAAAAAACTGATTTCTCTGTAGAACACTGATATTTAATATTTATTCATGGTACTTTTTATATTACCTTTCTTTTAATTTACGAAACAGCTTTCACAGGTTTTTATCACTAATCAAAATTCCTATAGTGAGGATTTCTTAAATTATCTTCCATAATTTTCTTAGAGAAATTACAGGTTTTTGTCTTCAGTTCGGGTTTTATGATTTCGTTTAATTTGTGGCAGAGTATAATTATTACGAATTTTTCGAAATAAATCTTACCAAAGGCAATACTAGTACTCAAATTCATTAAACCGTTCTCTCCAAGCGTATCACAGGTGATACGCTCGTGTTTTCTCTCCTGTGCCCTGCGTATCAGATTAAATACGCTCCGATAATGGCTGCTGCAGACCAACGCTTGAATATCAATAGAGATACGCTTGATGAGAACGTTTTATTTGATTTTTTTAATGTTACTATATGGTTACTATATGATATGTGCTTGGATTTTACTTCAGTCTACCAGGAGGGTAGGATTAATTGTTAAAAGCACGTTTTGCGGCTTGGCTATTTAAATGTAATGACATGATTTAAAGGGTGCACTTGATTTCGGTTTGCTTTTTTTCTTTCTTGTTTAATTCTTAGAAGTTCAAGGGAGAATTTATGGCCCTTTATGGGAGTTAGGGCTTTGGTAGCAGATGTTCTCAGCTGTTCGTTTCATTCGGTCGGTTTTTATTTATAGCGACAGTCATGAAGAAAATAAAGCATTTATATGATACTGAGATTTGCGAATTATTAAATGAATTGGACAGTGATGTTAGCGAAAATAATCCAAATCTGTACATAGCCATTAAAAGGAAAAAAAAAGGGAAGAAAAAGATGTGCCCTTTGTTCAAAATCTTGCGTGAAGCGTCATAATATGTATGTAAGACATGTGACGTTGTACTATGTATTGAAGTGTGTTTTATAAATATACAATACAGCAAAATAAGATTGATCATTTATATCTATATATTCCATATAGTTGTACATCATTACACCATGAAATTTATGTAACATGTGTAAATATATTTTGCATTTTCTTAAAAGTACGATTTTTTATGTCATTTTATGTTTAAAACATTCAATTTTCGATTAAATCTTTTCTTCTTTTGTATATATTAAGTTTTATGCATTTTAAGTAATATAAGTAAAAACCAAAATATTCTAATGAATAGCCAATTTTAGAGGAATTTTTTTCACGAATTAGGCTTAATATCTAAAATCGTCTAGGCACAGCGTGACACTCTGTGGTAAGAAGCCGCGGGATCAGAGAAGCACTTCTTTTTTTCTCCCTCCCGTAGTGAAAGGGTTAAAAAAGTATTGATCCTATCACTTTTCGTCTTGAGAGCTCTCACCATACACTAATATTTTGGCTGTGCAAAAATGATTCCCTTAGCGCATGGGAATTTTTTTGCCCCCTTAGGTAGAAATTTTGGATACCTACATAGCCATTGAGGTAGAAAAAGCTTCATTTGAAAAGTAAACATCATTAATATTTTGAAAGATGTAATAAATCTGCGAAGCCAAACACAAAAATGCAATCGCTTTCCTTGACCACTTGGACTCAATCCCAGCACGGAGTGTAAACAATGCAAGTAAAATTTATAATGGTGTCTCTCAGCCTGATGCTCGTAAACAAAAATACGTTATTCCACAAAATAAAGAGCCATTTTCATTTACTCAGAGAATTAGTTCATGGAGATGATTTTATTTTTACCATTTATTATTTAACAAAACCAGTTTTGAAAAATAAAAAAATAAAAATGTTGGAAGAAGCACATGATTTACTCAAATAATTATGCAGAATCGGATTAAAAATAACTAATGATGTTCAAGCTAATATAAACGCATTTTTGTATTTAGAAAGTGATAAAAACGATACTCTAACATTTAATATAGAAAAATCGAATAAGTAATGATGTTGAATACCTTTTTGCATATGTTTTAGATGTTAATAATACAAAAAAACAGGTACTCTTTTACATTAATCACCCTGTATATAATCACACATAAAATGCTTTAGGAACACAATCAAGTGTTCCTAAAATATATACAGGAGAATGAGTTTATATTAAGGAGAATAAAATGATTAAAACATGGACAAATTTCATATTACTTTAATGTACATTACTACTCTTTTCGTGAATTTTATGCAAAAAATAGTGCTGTCGATAACATTCTTTAAAGCAATTTGGCAAATCATATCTAAATTTTCTTATAATATTTACCTTATAAGACTTGTGACGTAATTCTATTCTTCGTATCATGAGTCATCTTATATGTTACTCGAATCACAAATATTAACTTTAATTTAAGCTCAAGCACAGATAAATTAATTAAAATAGTCAATTATGTTTCAAAACAGGGTTTATTAATTCTCTTTGAAGATGAATGCTATCAAAATATTTCATATCCCGTGCCTCGAATGCTTATAACTCCCATAACGTAGCAAACAATACCATTAGTAGAATACTCTTTAAATAAATACTCCAAAATCATAAATACACACATGAACATTCCCGCAAACATCACACTCTAAACTTTCCAAATAATGTAAATATATCTGAATTCAATTCTCCATCGAATTTATAAGGTTTGGTTATATATATTTACTCCGATTTAAAGTTTACTTAATTTGCACAATCATGTGTCATTTGATTGGAACGATGTTGGAAACTAAAATATTAAGTCAGAAAGAAGCCCAAAATATTAGTTTAGGGAAGTTTTTTGAATAGCGTAGGGAACATACTTTTTAGGTTGTTTTAATTCTTGAAACAACTAAACTACTTCTTAACTCAGAAACTGCTTAAATTAAAAGCAAGTACAAGTATTTGAGATTGTGAATTAAATCCAAACGTTTCTAGTTTTGTTTATGAATACCTTAGAGTAAGGGATAGTTACTAAGCAACAAATGCTTAAAATTAAGGAAAGGTTAAATTTAATGTTTCCTTCCAAAACTCACTCAATAGCTGGTTAACTTTCACATAAGATGCTCTTTAGTGATTAAGAACAATAAACAGCCAACGCTTGCTTCACAGATCTTTAAAAGCACCTTCCCCCCCCCCCCCCAGAAAAGCAATCACGAAAAGCAAAATAACTAATTGTTAATCTATGTTGTTACTTTAATTAAGTTGATTTCTGAAACAACAACTTAAAAAAATATTTTTAAAGTATGCGTTTGGTGTTTAAAAAAAAGAAAAGCGAAACACGTTTTCTACAACTGAACTGCAAAAGATAATCACAATGAAAAGAACTAGAAGAGCGATGTAAGTTTTATTTATTTTATAAGGGATTCTTTTTGATTCTTGGAAACCAAGCGTTCTTTTTAATTTTGAGATGGAAAAAGGAATCAATAATTCTTTATAGTACTGAACAGACTTCATCGATTTTCTATTTATTCGAAGATTTGAGACTGTCAACCATTTGTTGCCCATTCTGGGATTTCTTGAAAACTTTCGAAAATACTTTTAAATTTTTTTTTGTTTTGTTTGTTGAAGTTTTTTCGTTTGTAGTTTAAACTGATTGCTTACATTGTATCAAATTTTCTGATACGAAGTACAGCTGAACGAATGAGTGTTGTGTAATAAAGTACACTAAAACTTAATTTAAAAAAAGTGGGTATTGGGACAGCATTAAGTAATGCACAAAAAAATTTCTGATACTTCTCGAGTAGCTTTAAAATATATAGTTCATGACATAATTCTTTTTTTTAAAAAAAAAGTTACATAGTAAGTAGGAACAGTTAAAAAAATCTATATAGGTAATATCGGTATTTTTTTTAGGAAATTACCTTTCGATATTAAAAAAAAATGTAGTTTTCTCATTTATTTTTAGAGAGAAGCACGTATATTAATCTAATATTCAACATTTATTTCGAGTATTAATACATGTATTGTATGCCCAACCAACTTGGTCATAGAGAGTTAAATGAGAGCTACACAAAGGAAGATCAAATTGCTTCCAGCTATATGATGAAATGAGATCGTGGACTCGACGAGTCAAGTTTAAACGTGCATTGTGAAGTTATAAAATAGATCTTTTATTTATCACATCGCGTCTTTCGGTTTGGATCGAACGGCGTTGTTTCACTAAGGTGTCACAATATGTTTCGGAATTTATTGTGTCACCCCGAGTCAAGAAATCCAGAAGCAACAACTTCTGCCTATCCCAAAATACAGGTTACGTGAATTTGTGTGCTGAAAATATTTTCTTGCGTATCACTTTTATGGGTGATGTTGATTGCTTCTATTCCATGGAGACCTGTTGTGACGTTGGTCTATTCGCGGTTTCTCTTCACTAACCTTGGGGACTTTTAATTAAGATTGATTGCTTTTGATAAACAATCTTTGCCCAACCAAAAACGAAACGTGATTATGTAAAGCAGGTGGAAATGAAGTGAAGCGGGAGAGTTAGGAACTATATAAACTCAGACTGAGAATTGCGATAGATAGGTTGAAGTAGAGGTTGAGTGGTTCGAGTGTTCAGCAATTGTTTCGGAGTTGAAATCGGAGCCGAGAATTGTTATAAGTTATCGGCTGGTTAATGTATCTTGAAGTCAAGATAATCTTAGTGATAAGAGTCGGTAAGATTATTACTAATAGATTGAGTTAAAATAGTTAAGGCCTTGTCCGGGAGAGCATTTATAATTGTCTTTATATTAGCAACAGAGTAATAAATATTGTGATTATAGTTCTAATGTCTCTTTGATCGACTTATTGGCTTTTAGAGTTAAAACATTGAATTAAACTATGGCACAAGAGGCAAACAGGAATGGGCCGCCGTCACACTGTTTCGTATAGTCTGTAACATGAGCCGCATGTCCACACACTTCATTAATATGCTGATGAATTTTGATTTGATATGTTTTGATGTCTTTTTGCAATTAGAAAACGAATCACAGCATGCATTTTTCAATCGGTGGCATTTTCTATTATATGAGGTATCTTAATTGGGCACAAACGAATGAACACGTGGACAAATACTTCGGACCTGAAGTCTGTGATTAAATAACAGGTATAATTATTCACCGTTCTTACGTGGAATGGCGACTGTAGTGCTACAACTGCTATAATCTAAAAGGCTGCTTACTTAAAATTCCACGCCAAAAAAACTCAAAACTTCACGATATAGCTCGAAATTAATTTTCCAAAACAAGACCAAAATTAAGTTAACACACGAGAACATTTTTAAAATGTTTTATTTACTTTTAAAATGTTTTATTTACTTTAAAATGTTTTATTACAATAAATATTAATTATACGAAACTTTCCGAAATGTATGTTTAAAAATTATTCTTCGTCATCAAGAACGTGGAGTTTCTTGCGAACAACTCTGGTTCAAATTAGCTTTCGTCATTTGAAGATGCAAATTCGTACAAGTTGAAGTTTGACATTTTTGGGTGATACAGTTGTGAAGTTGGGCTATTCACGGTTTTCTCTCCACTCACCTTGGGGACTTTAATTAAGATTGATTGCACGAATCAAGGAATTTCTCCCCAAACAAAATGAAACGTGATTAGTTAAATTAGAGGTAGGTAGAAATAAAGTGAAGTGCTGTAGATAGGAATGTGTATAAGCAAAGCGAGATTCACACGAAAGAGGTTGAGTGTCACTAGCGTTCAGTATATGCCTTAAGGATGGTAGAAGAGATCAAGAGACATTTGGTAGACGGCTGAGAGTGATCGTGACGAAGCCAAGAATCAAGTCAACTTCAACCGGGAAATTGTGTTAAGACAATCTCAATTCGGTATTAGTGGGAAGGGCGAATATATCTAGGGTGTTACCTCGGAGAGTCGGTGTTCATTTGTCATTCTAGTGCAAGCATGTGGAATATACATTGTGTGTGAGATTTGTCAAACGTCTTATTGTATAAGTTACTGACTCTTTAGTGTTAGTATATTAGGTTTAGTTCTGGCACAAGAGGCGAATAGGAATATTATGTCGCCACACAGTGTAATCTGTGATTATATTTTTGACGACGGTTCTTTGGTTAACTGCTTGTAACCAAACATACAATATCGAAGCTCGTCATTGAATCTTAAAGTTCTTTCAGAATTGTTATCGATTCCGAGAAAGTTCATTTAAAGACCCCAACATTCAACATTTTAGTTGAAGGGGAAATGGGACAGGTGGCAAGCAACTTGTGTAGTATAATAAAATTGATGATACAATATAAATATATGTTTTTGTATTGTGTCGATTTATATCGAAAGGGCATACTCTTGTTGCTTTCCATTTTAATTATTTTAATATTTTTTTTTAAATTTATATTATGCATTTTGATGGACTTCTTCATTTTCTGCATAAAAATATCGCGCATGAATTAGAGCATAATTACAATCCTGATAAAAAAAGGAGCATTCAAAACAGGCTTGAATGTTTGTATTAATCCATGGGTTTACACAGCCCGCCGCTTATTTTCATATCCACAATTACATTGCAGGTTGTGAGACGGACTGATGATATGTAACTCCTTCTTAGTGTTTTCATCTTTCCGTCAATAGATGGCGACATGTTATAGCAGATCGGAAATCCGAGAAGTATATTATTCCATAGCACATCACACATTCGATTTATGTCTGGAGATTGAGAGTACCAGCAACTGATTTTGGTGATTTCTACGTAGCAGTAAAATTGGTGTGACATGAAAAATATATATCTGAGGAGGAATTTATATTACTTCTTCTTTTAATTCTTCTAAATGCCTTAAAAGTTTTCTCTTAAATTTAACTGATTAATATAGGGTGACTATGGGGAACATATTAGTAAGCTCATGGAATTTTGAAATCCGTTTAAGCATAGTAACACTACTTCTCTTAAATAAGACCGTTAGCTAGATAAGTTAAAATCTACCTGGGCCTAAGAGCCATTTGGTACCCAGATGTGTTTCTGAACCCTTTGGTCAGGGGGCTTTAACCCTTTCACTACCGGAAGGAAACAAAAGAAGTGCTACTCTGGGGCCGCGGCATCTTACTGCGGAGTGTCACTCTGAGCACCCCAGACGAATTTAGATATTAAGCCTAATTCGTGAAAAAAATTTCTCCAAAATCGGCTATTGATTAAAATATTTTGATGTTTACATATTATTTAAAATGCATTAAACTTAATATATACAAAAGGAAAAAAAAGATTTAATCGAAAATTGAATGTTTTAAACATAAAATTACATAAAAAATCATATTTTTAAGAAAATACAAAATATATTTACATATGTGACATAAATTTCATGGATGTACCATTTTATGGAATATATAGATACAAAGATAAATCTTATTTTGCTGTATGGTATATTTTTTAAAAAAAATATTCATTGTATAGTACAAAGTCACATGTCTTACACACATATTTTGACGCTTCACGCAAGATTTTGAGCATAGGGCACATCTTAGACCCTTTTTTTTTACTTTAATGTCTATGTGCAGATTTGAATTATTTTCGCTTACATTACTGTCAGATTCATTCATTATGTAGCAAATCTCAGTATCAGATAAACACTTTCTTTTCGTCATGACTATCGCTACAAATAAAAACCGACCCAATGAAACGAACAGCTGAAAACATCTGCTACCGAAAGCCCCAACCCCCATAAAGGGCCATAAATTCTCTTTCGAACTTCTAAGAAGCAAGCAAGGAAGAAAAAAGCAAACCGGAAGCAAGTGCACCCTTTAAATCATTTCATTACATTTAAAGAGCCTCGCCGCAATATGTGCTTTTAACAATTACCTCCCATCCTGGTAGACTGAAATGAAATCCAAGCCCATATCACCAAGGTCAACACTCCAAATAACTTATCTATATAGATTTCGAGGTATTGTAAAGCCATATAGTAGCATTAAAAAATGAAATAAAGCTTTCTCATCAAGCGTATCGCTATTGATATGTTGGGCCGTAAAAGACACTGAACGAGCGTATCAAATGTGATACGCTGGGCACAGGGGAGCAAATGCAACCATATCGCGTTTGATACGCTGGGGGCGAACGGGTTAATAAATGAATGTGCCTATATTAACCAATATTTAAAGCAGACACTAATGAGAAATCAGGCAAACATTACAAGTTGTAAGTTATTTTAATTAGTTCTACAAATGTTCAAAGTTCTATATCGGGATTACAATATTTTTGGATTAAGGATCTCTAACACGTGTGAACCAGAAGAATATTTTTATATATCTGATTGAAATGTACGGCA
This sequence comes from Nephila pilipes, assembly GCA_019974015.1. Lineage (NCBI taxonomy): Eukaryota > Metazoa > Arthropoda > Arachnida > Araneae > Nephilidae > Nephila > Nephila pilipes. Next base: position 94,020 of record BMAW01037480.1, read on the forward strand.
GGATAATCGAGTTCTAGTAACTAATAGAACTCGATTACGAATATGCTTGAAATAGGGGTTTAACTAACTAACTTGATGAAGGTCCGCCCTATATTTGATTCTAGAACACTTTACACGTATCCGCGTAGGCAGAATTCCGTTCCTTCGTTCACAACTTCCACTCACACTCACTATTACTTACAATTTCCTTATTAAATTCTTATCTGTTAATAAATACAATTCCTCCATTTTACATACTACGTATCATTGATTCTGTTCTAATTTACAGAAGTCACGCCTTATTTACTGGAAGTGATTTTCAATTAAGACAACAACATATTAATGTCCCCAAAGGATTAGTTGATGGGAAATACTTTATCACTCTATTACAGCCTAAACGCACACAGCATTATTATTCAGTTGTTTTATATTATTCTGTTATTTCACTCATTTATATTGTGACATTGGACTATTCGCGGTTTCTCTTCACTAACCTTGGGGGACTTTTAATTGAGATTGATTGCTTTCGCTAAGCAACCTTTGCCCAACCAAAAATGAAACGTGATTATGAATGGTGTGATTATGAACGTGATGCAGGTAGAATTGAAGTGAAGCGGAGAGTTAGGAAATATATAAACTCCTACTGAAAGTCGCGATAGAGAAGATGAAGGAGAAGTGGAAAGAGAGGTTGAAATAGAGATGTCAGGACTAAAGGCTTAGTATTTACAGAGATTTAGTGTTTCAGATTGCTACATTAGTTGCGGAGTTTGAGTGGCAGTCGAGGAAGGATTAGTGGTAAGGGTCTGTTAGATTATTATTGGTGAGTTGAATTGCGGTAGTAGAAATCTTCCCCTGGAGAGCCTTAATAACTATTGTTATATTAATTAGAAGTTAATAAATTCTGTAACTATTGTTCTAGTGTCTCTTTGATTGGTTATTGTGTCTTAGTGTTTAATAATTAAATTTAGTTATGGCACAAGAGACAGCCCGGGTCGGGCAGGCGTCACAATATTATTAACATATTCTTTACAAACAAATCACCACTAACAGTTGGAATTTTACAATTATGTGTTCCTAAGCATCTATTAATATGTTGAATAAAATTTATCTCAATATCTCGGTTATTTCTTTGTAAGAATTCATACCTTACGATTTAGTTCTCGTATAAGTACTATAATTATATTATTCACACAACAAAGTAATTTCATTATTTTCACTACATATAAAAAGAAAAGGATCAAACCTCAGCTTTTTTGTGCAACTGTAGCAAATTTACGTAAATCTAATATAACGTGAATAATAATCTAATATAGTGAGGGATAGTTTGTTAACTTATCATTTAGAAGATAAAGGAGGGCTATTTGCTGCGGACTTCATACATTGCTCTCAAGAATGACGAGGATGACTTCTGAACGGGAATTCCCTTCTCCAAACTGCCACACCACTCCTAGGAAAGGCAAGTAGCATCTACAGATTTAACCTTCATTAGTTCCTCCATTCTATAGATGTTTAGTAACATCAGGACTCGAACCCAAGGATCGTCAGAAACAAAATTTGGTGTGATCCCGCGACCATATTCATTAGTCTTCTACGGCCACATAATATTACGAGACTTTACTACTTAATTTTATTTTATTGTCAAAGTATGGGATTTTGATTTTATTATGCCAATGTTAATTAATTTTCTTTTGAATTTTCCAAAGGCTTTGGTTCACAAATTGTCTTTCTTATTTCTAAGTGTTCGTAAGAATTAAATAAAATAATGACGCTTTAAATGACAATTATTTTTACTCAGTTGTAATTATTTAATCATAATTAACTTTCAAATTATTTTCTTTTTGGTAAATTTTAAAATAAAAGTTGAAATGAAAAGGAATTCTTATGAAGTAAATTTTTACAAGTGGATTCTTGGTTGAATTACATTGCACAATCAATTTTCATATATTATTTATCTCGGTTTGAAAGTTTGAAAAGAATATCAGGGAAAATACTTTTATGTATATTATTTTCATCAACACTGGATATTTCGTAAAAAGCATTCCAGAATAATAAATTATTTCTGTTATCTAAATAATAGAATTACATTCTTACTTTTTGAGTTATAACCTTTTCTTATGAAACATCCGACTACAATGAATAATTTCTTTTATTAATATAATAATAGGATCGTATTCGCATTTTGAAATACAGCTTTTGTGAAAAAATAATAATTTATCATAAGCATTTGAATGCAATGTTTATAAGTTTCGTTATGTTTTATCTGATTTTTATTCAAATACTTGTTACGGATGCATATACTCACCTGCCATGCAAATAATTTCTTGTTTTTAGCATAAATTAAAATTATATTGGTATATCTAAAAGCTATCTATGTAAAACACGTGTTTTGTTTTTTTCCAATATTGAATGATTTACTCAAAACTGAAGAAGGAGGTGACCTACATAGTGTGGAGGTTACAGCATTTCGGCAACCGATGGTTTTCCCATCATGAGGAGGGGGAAAAGAATGTTGTTGACTTTAGTTTTGGAGTGCTAGCTTTGTTCCGAACCCTGGACCATTGGTTTCCGAAGAAAAGTTGATCGGTCTCTTTTTGTCATGCTCGGAAAGAGAACGCTCTATTCGGGCTAGGAAGTGAGGCCTTTTAGTTTCTGGTGCTGTTGTATGAGAGAGTCGCTGCATACTCCCCCTCCAGTATTAATGTGATGATGATACGAAGAGAAGCATTGATATTTTGTACAAAAGGTTGCTTTTTGATTTTTTCAGTCATTACTGCAATTAATATACATCCCCACCCTGTTCAATGGAGTTTTGTCTAGGACTATTTTCCATTTTGAGTTAATAGCTGTCTCTTGTTGAGCTTTGGGTCTCGTCGACGCTTGCTCCAGAGCCTCAATATCACTAGATATGATTTGTGTCCGTTTGTCTTAGTTATATATGCAGAGGCAAGTGTTTTGCGTCGGAGGCATATGCAATTAGTAGGTATAGGCTGTGCTGGCATCTGGGGTTCGAGTCCTGGGTCACCACTTCAGCACTGAACGTTTCCGGAACATCGGAGAAAGTTATTCTACTCCATGCCCCATGGAGGGGAGAAAGTTGATTATCCTTGATGCGGCAGCGTTGTTTCGTTGTTTCGAAAGTTGATTATCTTTGTTATAGTTTCGAAACCCTGGACCCACTGGTCCAGGGTTCGTTTAAAAAAAGTTCAAAAGGGTTCAGAAAAGTTTATCAGTCGTATTTTGGCATGCCTTAACCAACTAGGCTACAGAGAACGCCCTATTCGGGGTAGGGAGTCAGGCATTTTAATTACTTGCGCTGTTGTAGGAGAGAGTCGCAGCAGCATATTCGAGATTTGATTGCTTATTAACGAAGCAGGGAAAAGCAACACAAGTGTTCGACAGATTTCGTAATTTCATAAGTGACTCAAGTGACGCGGAAGACATCTGAGCTAACACTTCCACACCACTCCAATGGGGACAATGACCAGTCATTGTTTTCTGACAGCTAAGGATTACGCACTCCTCTTTCCATTTGCAAAGTTAACATTTTTCTAAGGTTGAAGATCTCCATAATTTACTTCTCATTCGGTATGACATTGCGATGAAAGGTGCCTCTAAGCATTTTCGTTAATGCCTAAAGTCAAAACCAACCACCACAATTTTTTCAGACTATTTTATCGGACTACTCAGGCTTTTATTGAAGTGCGCGAAATGGGACTGGAATTATAGAACAGTAAATAATGTAATACTTAAGGTACACCTTTAAAACGCCATTTTTGTCAAAATTTTCGTTTTTCTAATTTTAATATCAGTTTAAAATTTAAACATTTTTCTTTCGAATAGTGTTTAAATTTTGCTTACACCTTATTTAGAACTTAAGTTACTGGGATTTGAATTTTACTCGGTAGCTAATTTTTAAATTCATTTTAAAGTTTGTATTTCATTTTTTTTTCAAAATGAGTTTTCTCGACATATTCACATATGGCAGCGTAGATACCTGAAAAAAGTTATGAACTAAATTAATTTAAATGTTTCATTTATCTTCTTTATATAGTTTTTAAGAACCCCTACTACTTTCATGGTTGTAAAATTGATATGTGTTAGTAATAAAGGTGTAAATCATGTATTGTTATAACTTTTTTTTGATTTTTCATTGTTATTTGACTCGAAACACAATAACAATTGTAGTAATATGGTTTTCATCTTGAAAGTAGTACCAGCCTCAAACTATGTTATGATGAACAAGATAAAATTTACAGAATAATGATATTTTTGATTACTTTTGAGTTATGAGTGTTATTCTGATAATCAATTGATGTAGAATTTTCACCATGTTTCTCACTCCATTTTCTTTCTTGAATTAAAAGTAGATTATTAAATGTGTTTTTCATAGTTTTAGGTTATATTTTTGCATTAAAAATATTTTGATAGCAAATATCAATGTATTTCAAAAAATTTTCTCTGAAGGGGTGTGCATATACCTTAAAAGATATTCGCGGCTTTTAGGTACAAAAAGATTTGTGAAGATCAGGAAACAAATTTAAAAAAAGTCATGACCACGGAGGTATTACTTTCCTTTCAATGTCGTAGTATTTAATACAATACTTCTATAAAATTAATTTCTAATCAATCAATCTACAAAAATTAAAGTCTTCAATTAGTTGTCTTGTACAATATTCCTAAAATTAAACGAAAATCTTACATAAAACTAATCATTTTATAAAATGTGTCACATGAGTTGAATGAAATCCCCAGTAAATTATTTCAATGGTAAAGTTCTAAATTTAAAAAAAAAGCTAAGGTTTTATTCAAAAGTTATCGTGATTGTTTATAAATGTCGCTTTAAGAAGCAACACGAAAGCTATTTAGCAACACGTCTTAGTAAGTTAAAAATATATGATCGTAATATATTTATCAATTGCAATAAATTATTTCCTTCTCTGTTATTTAAAACTTTATATGAAATAACTTGAACAATATAGAAGTTAAATCTTATACAGAATATTTTCATAAAATTATATATTCAATTCTTTATGGTATTATTTTTCATTGAAAAGAAACAATTGCCTCTACTGTAGAATTAATACTAGATGTATTCATGAAGTGAAGAACCAATGTATGTATGTTCAAAAGTAATATTTAAACCACGTTGTTCATTAACATATTATTTACCTAAGTTTGTTCATTGCTTTTGAATCATTCGTTGTTTTTGTCGTTGTGTTTGGAGTTTGTTTTGCATAAAATATATTTAAATTGTTTTTGGCAATTATGAATCCGTCGAAACATAAAACAGATTCAGTCATTCCTTTTTCGAAAATAAGATGTAAATGTAAAAGTGAGATTTTCAAAGAAATTATTCATTTCTAATTATATGCGCGAGGAATAGATTAAATACAATACGACGTCAATATTGGTGGTCAACAAATCACAGAAAAATCATTAATAGTTTGAGAAGCCTCCGGCTATGACGGATTGTGTGATTTATATTAAAATTCGCAACTTATGAACTCTGTATAATGTCAAGATTTGCTAAATGATACAGTTTGGACCTCTGTTATGTGGTGCTAACTGGATATTTCAGCAGGATAATGCTTTTTTCCATACATATAAATCCACCCAGTAAACGTTTAACGGTAACGGTAACGGCTAAAATTACGAGGTACCTATTTTAAAAATTAAAAACTTACCCTCTCATCATAATTTATAATTAAAGAGCATAATTAGTTAAAGTTTATCAGAATTGTAAAAAGCTATCATAATTAGGATCAAGGCAACAAACGCCTGGGCGTTCGGCAGAGTGAGGAACTGCCGAAACAAAGTTGGAAAGTAAAGTTACGAAAGCGCGCATTGCTTTTGGATGCTGTAGCCGTAAGCTAAGAAGCATATATAGCAATGGGCGGAGAGCAGATTAAGGGGTGGGACATCAGTTCGAAGACGAAAGCGACTTCGAGAAAGCTGTTGTCCGCGGGATTTTGAGAGGTTATAAAAAGAAAAATTAAACTATTGAATTAAAAAGAAATGCCGTTCCGAAACCAATTTAAAGGAAAATTTAGCTATTTAAAATTAAGGAAGATTTTAAACGCGAGGAGAATGAGTCGAAAAGTAAGAATTGAGCAATTTACTATGCTCCAATAGCGACGCCTGGTAGAGAAAACAGTTATTACCTTAGAAAGGTGATGATTTTAGTTGTTTACAATTGGAAAAGTGTTTAAATTTTCAAGTTTTCGAAAAATTTAAAATTTTGAAAGTGATCGACAGTATTACGCGAGGTCCATTTTGACCATGGGATATTGTCACTTATCGATGTGAAGTCCTGAATTTTGAAAATTAAGCAGGATTTCACTAATGAATTGCTTCAATGCGCTCGCAGTCTTTTTAGGACTGGAAAGTGAACATAGGAGTGTCCGAGCGCTACTCTGGGTCTTTTCTGCGAAGATGCAATGCTTGCATCATACGCAGGGAGCTGTTGAAGCGATTCATTAGGTATTTGAGGAATCCTATTAAAGAAATTAAAAGATTGTTTTTTGATGAACTCTAGAATTGGTTCAATTTTAAGGTCGTTATGCAGGACTTCGTTCCGAACAAACCAGGGAGCATTTAACATTTTCCTATGGTGGATGTTTTGAAAGACGTGCAGTCGTTTCAGATGGGTGGTCGCCGCAGACGCCCAAATAGGCGACGCATACAACATGATCGGTCTTAAGATCGACTTGTAGAGCAAAATTTTGTGCCTGATCGCCAGCTTGCTCTTACGTAAACGTTTAAGAAAGGAAAGCTAGGGAGAGAGTAAATGTTTTGACATGACCAACTCGAAGTTCAGACTTGAGCCCGGTGGAAAACCTTCGAAGTATATCATGTCACAAAAATTACGCTGATAATGAGCAGTTTTTATCAAGTATTGAATTAGAAGTAGTCATAATGAAAGAATGGAACAATATTTCTGAATTTAAATTATATTCATTCGGTCATTTCAATGAAAAACAGATTGAGGTTATCAGGGAAAATGGAGTACTAATATATTATAATACCAATCAATACATATGTAAGCGAAATACCACTGACGGACTCATCACGAGATCTCTAGGACTATAGAACCGACTGACTTGAAATTTAGCATAGTTACTCATTTTGCGATATAGACGCTCACTAAGAACGGATTTTACGGAAGTCTTATCCAAAATGTAATTTTCATCCGTTGATCTACTCTTATCCATCGGTTATGTAAATTTTGGCGACTCTATCGCCAAAAATATGACCGACGCCAAACGGAACTTACTTTTTTTATATGTATACTGTGTATTGTCACCAATTAAGTTTACTTGGTAAGATTTGCCCGTGCTAAATGGAAAAATATCAAATAATTTTACATTGAATAATAAGTAAGGCATATACTGAACGCTAGTGATTTAAATTTACCAACCTCTATCTTATGGATCTCGCTTTGCATATATATTTTCCTATTTACACCACTTCACTTTAATTCTACCTGCCTCTAATTTAACTTATCAAGTTTTATTTTGACTGGGAAGAAATTGCTTATTTCGTGCAATCAATGAAGTCCCCAAGGTTAGTGAAGAGAAAACCGCGAATAGCCCAACGTCACTAAGTAGGCATAAAAAAATTATGACACAATATGTCGAAAGTATACTGCAATCATCTCGTAATTTCATTGAAAAACAGATTGTTTAAGTTTATCTGAAAAAACGAAGAAAAAATATTATTTTTATAGCCTTAACTATATTTTTATTACCTACATTTTGCAACAAAAATAAGCCAAAACGGTTTTATAGCATTTTAGTGGATTACATGCTCTCATTCCAATTGGGCTTAGAACTTCAGAGACGTATAATTTAAAAAAACAAAAATATACAAATCTCAAAAATATCTATAACCTTTCACCAGGACTATTAATAAATAAAATTTAAACGAATTAATAAAATTTAATTTAAAGAAGAAGAAGAAGAAGTAAATATAAAGTGGGAGAAAAGATGAAGAGGATATAAGTAAATCTGATATAAAAAAGTTGCAAATAATAAAAAATGGAGTCCAATATGCGTTTTTAAAAATGATTTTAATTCTGATAAATATATGATTCAGAAAAACTATATAAGTATTTTAACAGATTTAACTTACATATTAGTATTAAAATAATAATTATAAAGAATAAGCGTAAGAAAAGTTTTGTAAAAAAATTAAAAGATAAAAGTGCTTATTGTAAGGAATTATTCAAATATTTTTCCACAACTGTAATATGTATAAAAAATAATGATACATGTCTCTTTAAGCTTTCGGAATTTTTTTCTCAAAATTAATTATTAATACTTAGTTGTAAAGAGCAGTAGTTATTTCTGAATATTCATACAATACTATTTATAGTTCATTGTTGTTTTATTTATAGCTCAATTCGTCTCTTTGCTTGTTGTAAACCTTAACTATTACTATAACTGAACCATACTGTAGAAATTGGATCTCGTTACACAAAGGAGATATTTCAAGAAGGTAATGCAAATTCCCATGGCTCCACCTCCATAACGTTACATCTGACGTGTGGAAGTTAATCCAATTAGATGCCAGAGTGTTTTTATAGAAATAGGAGATTTTTTGAAGTGAATATTAACGAATAAAATCATGAACAGAATTATGGCAAAGTTTTATATAAAACCAAAATTAATTTAAACGTAACAAAATAATAACGAAAAAACACTTTGAAAGAAATAATGTCTATCGCAGATTAACAACAATTCTCTTTTATTCTCATAATTTTTTATTCGTTTTTATTTTATCATTTTCATACGAACCAATTTTGTACTTTGCTAAGCCTACATTAACAACTCTAATTAAATTACGGCGCATAATTGGGAAATACAAATATTTTCTTTATGTTATATTAGGTAAAGTTAATTTATAATCACCAGTATTGAAAACATAATTAAGTATATCAATTAAAATTGACCAGCTTTGGTATGTAAGATTATAACAATTGAAAAATTACGATCTTCATGCTACAAGCTATTTCGGAGTGACTTTTATCAGCCGCGAATGCAAAAGCAGTAAGATCAATATGGATACTTTTGCTTTATTTCTTTCTCGATTTTATCATTTTTCTTTATTTTTGAGTATAAAGAACCTAAATTAAATGGTAAATTAACAAAAAAATATTAGAATATCTTTAAGAAAAAATAAACCTGTTAATATAAGTTAAAGTTTTTTTTTTAATAATTTTCCATTTAAATTAAGATCATTACATCTAAAACTAACGAAAATTGACTTTATTAAAAACGAACTAAAAAAAATTGATATTATTATAAACGAAATAACACAAATCTATCTGTGTCGATCATTGATAGAATATCTTTATTAACAGATCAATTTAAAAGTCCCCGGCCTACCATAGCAAAACACATTTTTTTGGCAAAATTAGTTTTTTTTATTCAACATAATTCCCTTCAAGGGTGATACACTGATTATAGTGACCCTCCAACTTTTCGATACCATTTTTGTAGTACGAGTTGTCCTTTGCTTCAAAATAGGCCTCAGTTTCGGCGATCACCTCTTCATTTGACGAAAATTTCTTCCCAGCGAACATTCTTTTGAGAACTGAGAACAGGAAAAAGTCGCTGGGAGCCAGATCTAGAGAATACGGTGGATGAGGAAGCAATTAGAAGCTAAATTCAAGGAGTTTTGCCATCGTTTTCACTGACTTGTGACACGGTGCATTGTCTTGGTGAAGCAGCACTTTCTTTTTCTTCAAATGCGGCCGTTTTTTGGCGATTTCGCCCTTCAAACGGTCCAATAACGCTATGTAATAGTCTCTGTTGATAATCCTTCCTTTGTCAAAGTAGTCAATGAAAATTATTCCATGCGCATCCCAAAATACAGACGCCATAACCTTGCCAGCCGACTGTTGCGTTTTCCCACGCTTTGGAGCGGGTTCATCGTGTGCAGTCCACTCGGATGACTGTCGATTGGACTTCGGAGTGAAATGATGGAGCCATGTTTCATCCATTGTCAAATATCGACGCAAACCCTCGGGTTTATTACGTTTGATCCTCTTCGAACACTGCTCCGAATCATCAACTCGTCGTTGTTTTTGGTCAAAAGTGAGCACGTGAAGCCCCCACTTTGCACAGAGCTTTCTCATACCCAAATATTCGTGAATGATATGATGTACATGTTCAGGTGATATCTTTAGAGTGTCTGCTATTTCATTCATTTTCAATTTACGGTCATTCAGTAACATTTTGTGGATTTTTTTAATGTTTTCGTCGGTAACAACCTCTTTGGGGCGTCCACTGCGTTCACCGTCTTCGGTGCTCATTTCACCACGTCTAAACTTAGCATACCAATCCTTGAGGGTTGATTTTCTTGGGGCAGTGTCCGGAAACTCGGCATCAAGCCAAGTGTTTGCTTCAACTGTATTTTTTCCCTTCAAAAAGCAATATTTTATCAACGCGCGAAATTCCTTTTTACCATTTTTTTCACAATAACAAAAGTTGCTTCTCTCAAAATGCTATAATTCACAAACTAAGGATCCGACAGCTGTCAAATTTATACACGCATTTTTTGAGGGTTAGGGATAACTAAAAAACATATGGATTTAATTCTAGTAGCGCCATCTATGTGTTAGGCCGGGGACTTTTCAATTTAACTGTTATATCTCGGATAGATGCCACCCATTAACATAGACCCCAGTTTTGAAACTAAGCATTTAATAGAATTTTCATATTTACTAAGATCCACGACCATTACCGTCTTCCAACATTCAATCCCAAGAGAAAGCAAACGGTCTTTAAATTTACTTGTACAAAACCTATTTTGTCCTTAACATAAAATGTCAGGCAATAAACTGGGAATTACTATTAAAGAGACAGAATACCTTTAAACTACATCATGTGGTTAGTATATTGATTTTTTTTATATTAATATTCAATCTTTTACCCTTAAAACTCTGATTGAATTTTGTTCCTATCTAATTTAGAACCTGAGTTATAGCTGTTTTAATGTTACTTGATCATGAATATCTTTGACCGAACAGACTCCATAAAAATGACCTTTTTTACTAATGGAAAACACATTATCTAAAAATATGATGCATCGATGAAGGTGAAATTTAAAAACACAATTTTCAAAATTATATACATAGAATAGATTATTCTTGAGATTTTTTGTAGATTTGAAAATTTTTTATATATTGCAATAAAATGAAATTTACAATGGCTTTTAAAGAAAGCTTCATTGTCCAGAACTCAAACTACCATAGCTTCCTACAAAAGGGCTATGTTATGAAAATAATAGTTTAATTCTTTAATAAGGTATTCTGTATCTTTTAATTTTTAAAATGTCGTATTATTTTTCTTATGAATTACATTTTTTACGGAAAGTCTTAATTTGTCATTATTTTTGTATAAAATAAACTTTTAATAGTAAAAATATACACCAACGAATCTCTCTCTCTCTCTCTCTCTCTTTTTAATTTTTCCTTACACATATATATTTTTTGTAATATCGAAAACCTTTAATTTCATAAAATATGTATTTGTAAGGAAAATTTCCGTTAATTAAAAAGTTTTTCTCAGAGATTGTATTAGTAACTTGAGTTCGTGTGAATTTTTTTGTTTCTCTTTTAACTAATAATATTCAACTGATGATTATTTTGAAATGAATTGATGAGTATAGATACATTAATTTTTTTTCAGTTGCAGAAATTTTTAATTGGGTTGTAATGTACATTTTTCCTCCTCAAAACTTTAAAAAATAAAACTTACATCTGACATCATAAAAGCATTGCAATAGAAATAGAAGAATTCAAATGGCATTAAACAGTAGGTTAATACTCACCAACAACAAAAAATTAATAAAACCTAAGCGTGTATATGAACAAATATATTGATCAAATTACAAAGTCATTGCAACTCTAGATAGTATGTTGTTCTTCATTATTTTTAATACATTATGCCACGCATTAAGGCATGGAGTCGTACATTCTCTTCATGATGACTTGACTCAACTCATTCCATTCAGATTAAGATTTGTCATGTAGATTTTACGCATATGTGGTAGCGGTGAAATCTAAAAAAAAATGGCATATTTTATTCAAAAAATTTTAACGGATGGAAGGTTTGATAATTTTTCTTTCCATTAAATAATATCTATGCCTGCGAGGCAAGGTCTTGAGATGATAATGGTATGGACACGAGTGTCTTCGTGTTCAAATAGAAGAATGGCACAGTTCACAAGAGCATGTTTCCTAGTCGAAAAACATTACCATCGTCCTTTTATGCAGTCAAAATCATTCTGATAAATAGTAAAAGCGATCGGGCACCATATGAACTCGAATCACACCTACACAAGGGGGTGGGCGACCTTTTGCATATCATGCGCCAATTTTTTGACCAACAAGTTCAGATGCGTCATAGAAATTAAGCACTTTTTATACCGCTTTACATTTATTATTAAGAGTTTGTAAATAGAGATCAGAATATGATCTAATTCGCTTAGAGAAGGAAAATGATTAACTTAAATTAGCAATTAAATGAATTGATTTACACCAGTTTCATGAAGTGGCAGTGGTAGCCAAGTGTCATTATTGCAGATTCGCAATCGGCGATGTTTTCGTCGAGTCATGGTTTCGAGATCTGAGCCATTAAATTCCAGCTGAATAGCCAGATTGTTACACTTTTAATCGGGAAGAGATCCCATTTCCTACACTTGGAGTGGTTTACATGAAGAGGGAAGTACCAGCTTCAATGTCGTCTTCGTCGCTTCACCGAATTTTAAAAATTGAAGTTTGTCGCAAATAGCCATCGTGTTAATTCTTAGTGAATAAACAATCAATCGATTAAAGTGATACAATTGTTTCACAATAGTATCACGCGATATTTTTCTTGTAAAAATTAAAGAATATTCCATTTTCAAAAATTATTTTAAGGTTTATCTAACATTTCTTTTTATCAAATTTGACTGAAGCGTCACTTGAAATCATTCAATTCACCCCGATTGGCTCATGCGCCATAGTTAGTCCACCCCTCCCTATGAAATAACACTCTACTGTCTGTATAGGAGACGAGTATCAACAAATCTTCCATCATAGCTCTGACCACGTTACTTCCACACATGGGAACGATAATCATCCTCAACTAGACAAAAGCGAGACCTATCTAAAGACGACCTGCTGTCCTTCCGCATGGCTCTATTCCGTTCTTTTGTGGCACCTTTGCAGTATCTGGCTAGGTGGCTGCATTGTTGGAAGAAATGATTGTAACTGTCTCCTTGCAAGCATTACAGAATTTGACAGCCGACTGCTAGTGGATTTGGCAATGATAGGATGATTTAGAGGATATCACTGTTCATATAATATCCCAAATTTTTGCAGTTGTAGTTTGAGTGTTTTTCGCTGGCTGCGCAAATTCTTCTATCCTAAATACTTATTTACCTTTGTATGTTTCCCTGAGTTTACTTGTTGTTTAGGATAACATTCTTATACCCAATTCCGCAAATAATGCGAAACTGTAATATCTGGAAGCTGACGGAATAAAAATCAAATTTTATGCAGTCCTATGACGCGACCAATTCTTCAATGGGCTGCCTTTTCTTCTTTAAAACCTTTTAAACTCCAAAAAAGATAAATTTAAACCTAATACACTGTTAGAATCAAAATTATACTCTTTGGAACGAATTTTTAAAATGCCCATGTCTACACAGAAATACACGAGTTTAATCCATCCCATGGTATGAATCAAAACATTTTACAGTACTGTGTTCCATACGGTTCAAAAACGGTAGAAACCACTGTTTTTCTTTAGCTTAGAAGTATCAATACAAAATCGAGATTTGTCTACAGATTACGGCTTTCAAATTACTGTAATAAAATGGATCTCCTCCAGTTTAGAAGAGAAATCTGTCAGACATATTTTTCTAATTACAGTAAGAAACCAAATAACAGTCTGGCTGCAGGAAAACCCAAAAAATAAATAAATAAACTTTCCAAGAGAGTTTAGGATGATGTCTGATATGATGGAAAAGACCATTTACTCTTTGTGAATGCGAAATAGATGAGATGCACCTACAGTTGCAAAAATTCTTAAAGAAAATGAAAAAATGTTTAGTTGGATTGGATGATAAATGCTTTGAAATCTTTTACACTAAAATGATTACTTATCAAAAATGTAAAAAAATTACAAATAGAATTTTTTTATTAATTTGTATTTTATTAACATCATTTTATATGTAAATTTAAATATAAAGGTGTGTGAAATTTATCATAAGCCTTAAATTGTCTAAATTTGTGCCTTTTAAGCTCTCAATTTTAGCTTTTTAAAATGTAATTTTATATAAATGATTAAAATACAATTAAAAAATTTTTTTGCTTATTTTATTTTGAGTTTTTTCACAGAGCTCTTTTTATTTCATACGTTTATTCATCAAAATACGGTATTAAAAGGAATATTTTTAGAAAATCTGAGGATTGATATGTTTGAGCAAAACATGTACCGTCTCGTGCTTAGCGCCGTTTCTATTGGAAGGCAATATTATGTTAATTAAAAAGTAAAAATATAATGCAGGTTTTTTTTAATTATTTTTTGGCTTATTTTGCATGTGTATTAAAAATTAAAAAGTTAAGGAATTTTGTGTTGTGTTTATTATATTACTTACTTTTAGAAGCAACGTTTGATAAAGATTGTGTATTCAAAATTTGATACAATACAAATCCTACTCTTAGTATCATAATTACCGAAAAAAGACATTGCATTGCCTTTTAAAATACTCAAAATTAAAAATTAACATAAGTAAGCAGAGCGGATGAAAATAAAGTTATGACATTCGCAATAAACTGAATTATGATGCATTACTTATACTTGACCAAGTAATTTTTATACATTTTACAAAAAAGAAAAAAAAATCAACTGAAAAGTTCTATGCAAAGAACAAATTTAGCCACCCGAGGTGCACTTTTATTTATTATAATTATTATTAAATTACTCAATTAAATATAAAAATTAAAGAAAGCGTTGAAATACCGAGAAATGGAAAATAGTAAACTTTTTCGATATTAAAAATAAAGGAAACGATAGATTATTAAATTGAATATATTTAAGACAAATGTAATTAAAATTGAAGAAAATGATAAAAAAAATTTAAAAGCTATCTGGTACGCCAAAAGTGATCCACCTAAGACTATAGCCCATTGGATGGCTAATAAAAGTAAATCAATACTAAAATCATTTGACCTTAAAAGTTCCTACGAAGAAAGCCAAAATAAAAAGACGTTGTTTGAAATTCTTGAGGCAAAATAATAATAATAAGTCTACCTCAAAGCTGTCTTAAATTCTGAATAATGTTATACATTTTCATCCATATCTTGATTCCAGTTAACATATGATTTGAGGTAATACATAAATCGATAAGTAAATAAAATACTTAATTTTTATATATTTTTTTTTCATTTCAATCAAATAAAAAATTAGGGGAGATTTATTGCGACAGATTGTTGAGAATTGAGTTCATTAGTGACGAAAGCAGGTATCAGACATATATTGCGTATAAGATTCTGGGCTTTAATGCCTGTTACTGTTATGTACCCCAAAAACAAGTACTCCGTTATTATTATTATATTGCATATATTTTATTTCAATCCAATAAAAAATTCAAGAGAAATTTATTATGATGTATTTTTGAAAATTAAGTTCGTTACTTATATCAAATGTATACGCAAAAAGAAAGATAATTTTTTGAAAATTGGTTAGGTACGACGGTTTTCGGTTAACTATAATAATAGCCTTTGGGTGGCTAAACAAATATGGATTTGTCAAAAAAAATTGAAAAAATCCAAAGACAATTAAGATTCTCAAAATGTTTTCGAAACATTGAGATTGGGGTTTAATTGTGGTATTGACTGTCCTTTGGAGACTTTCTGGAAAAAAATGTCAACTTAGAAATGAGATCGCCAAAGTAGTGTTAAATAATAAATTACAGCTGTGAAGGGTTACCATCGCCTGTAAATACTCTGTAAATTTATTAAATACATCCATACATTTATTACATACATTCTGTAAATTTATTAAATAAACATATATAAAGTTAAATGAAACATAACAGAATTTTTCAAATTTGAGAAATATGGAACGTGTTGTTCTTAAAGAGGTATTAGTGATTTCAGTGACGATTATATATTCTGAGCGAAATAAGTAACGTATCTACATGTGTGCGATTGCATTTCTTATAGTGTGTATTGAGTGTCCAAACATCATGAGAGTGTTTGTGATAATCTTGACAAGAATCTAATTGAAATGCATCGCCTGGAGATGCATAGCCACAGTGAGAAAGAGAGTACGCTTCTTCCCGAATGAACCAATGATATTAGTGGGAATTAAATATATAATAACCATTTATATGTCTCTCAACCTCAAATTAAAAGTGAAAGAGAGGGTACACCAAATTAAAACTCTCTGCTCCATGATTGTTGAAATCCCGTATTAATATAGTGCTCTAAGGCTTCTTGAAGAAAAATGTTATCAAGAACTTTAGTTCAAAAGTTGAAAATGGCCAGAACTAGGAGTGTATGGCTCAACCTTTACCCCACTGAAGCAACTCTATAAATTTAATTTGAGATCACGATTGTATTATTAAAACCCTTTACTTATAGCAATGAGAGAATGTAATTTTCAGCGAGAAATCGTTGTCTTACATCAAAGTAGTAGTATTCGCCGTCGCCAGCAAGAAATTTTTCTACTGTGTTTGAAATTTTCAAATAAATTTATTACCTTTCTTATAATTTGGGAGTTTATGATTCTGCATAGGGATTAGGAAAACTATGTAGTTTAACGCTAACAAAAAATTCTAATGAATACAAAGAGGTTTTTGAACATTTTATGATTCCATTATTGGAACTTCTTTTGGGAAACTTCATTTTCCAATCACAGACTCTTCATCTTCATATACATCATTAGTTTACCACTGATTGACTTAAAAATAATTAAAAATCCAGCTACTTTCAATTCATCCTTCTTAAACTCATAGAGAATATGTGATGTTAAATGAAGAAACATCGAGAGAATGTAGTTTAATAAAATCAAAAGTGATATCATAGAAAGAGTGAAAAAAAAATCATTATAAAATTATATGGTAATATTTTATGCTATTTTCATCATAAATATATGCAAAATTTGATTGTACTCGGTAAAATTCTTATAAGTGTTAACTTTAAATTAAATACAAACCTCAAAACTATTTTGCTTTCATTTTACATTAATTTAATATTTTGAATTGATGTTTTCATGGTAATATTATAACACAAACAATTTTGTTCTTTCATTTATTCTTTCATTCATATTTAAGTGTTTTTAAAGCAGAATATTTTACATTCAGTTCAATTTTGTCTTTAAAGCATTATATATGTTTCATGTTTATATGTTTAATGCAAAATTAAGCCCATGGTTTGCCATTTTCCACTCTTACATTTCCTATTTATTTTTCTTGAATCTTTTGAAAGAAATAAAAAAAAAATTTCATTTTACTTTTTGAAAATAACATAATGCTTAAGTGTTTGAGAGGTAAAATGTAATATAAAGAGCATTTCTAAGTAAATCTGGAACACGATTTCATTTTTCCAATAATCACATTATTACTAAATTTGAGTGATTTTCTAACCGAAAAATTCCCCAAGTGATATTTCTTTTAAATTAACAATTTCCATCCTTTATATGTAAAAAAATATTAATTCATCTTAAAACACTTGATCGTTCATACTTAAACCAATTTTAAATTATTTTATTTGAAGTAAAGGAAAATAAATTAAATTCTAATTTGTTTTCTTTTCCATAAGTGCATTAATATTTTACATTATTGTGAAGTGCTTTCATAAAAGGAAATATAAAGAGTAATTCCTAAAATAAGCATTTTTTACAATAAAAAGATTTTAATATCTTAAAAGTAACTTTTATTAAATTCCTACTATTAGCTCACACTCTGCCTATATATGACTTGTTCAAAATTTCTATCGTTAATAAAATCCTTTTTATTCATCCATTCAAGTTCCAATACAATTTTTTAAACTTGTAGTGGATGACACTTGATGTTAATACAGTTTTTTCAAATGTTAATTCATTTAATTAAATTTAATTGGTGAAAATGCAGTTTAGCCCAAACACTTGGCGGGATTTCAAAAATTGCCAAGCTTGGAGATTTTTTTTGGCTGAACGTTAAGTCCATGAAGTGGACCAGGGTAGCCATGATTGGTAAAATACCGTCAAATCATTCCTGTCGCCAAGGGTGGTAGGGCTAAACTACATTCCAACCATTTAATTTACCGGATAAGTTAATTAATTTTAGTTTCAGATCGAAAAAAAAAATTGCCACTTAATATTGTGATTATGTCATATGTATATACATATTTATATTAATTGTTATTTAGTAAAAAGTAACTTAAATAAAAAAATTTCTTTGTAAGAATTGACTTGTTTCTAAGTAAGAACGGACTTAAAGTTTACTTTTTAATATTACTTGTTTTTAAAATATATATATAAAAAAAATTCTTATTTTAAAGAACTATAAAATATTATTTGTGCAGTTGAATAAATATATTGCAATTTGTATTTGTGTTCCAATTATATAAATAAAAGTAATAGAAGACTCTTCTTTAAATTAATTAGCATAATTTCGTGGTATTTTACAAATGAAGGTTTAACATTAAAAAGTGGTAGGGATCCTTGAAATTACAATAGGTACTATGGGCCATTGGAAAAAAAGTAAGACAAGACAGAAAACAAAAAAAATTGTTTCTGTTCAATATAATTGACAAGAATATTTGGACAGTAATGTCCTCGAAAATTACTCAAAAGTTTAATCAACAACAGTATAATATGTTAAGAATGCTGATAAATATTTGACTTTTGGTTCCAAGGAATCCAGGTGTTTTTCAAACACGTTTTGTAGTGATAAATATTAGAGAAAATAATTTTACAACGAATTTAGTTGAATCTTTGAAAATGAAGGTCACATTTATTAAAAGGTTTCATGGAACCAATTTTTCAGTAACTATTGTAAGAATTGCTATAAATATACAATTTTCAAAAGTGTTGTAAATAAGCAATTTATATTTCCTTTAATGTTATCTCAGCAGCCTAGTGGCACTGTTTGCGGAATAGACTGTATAATCCTATACTAATATATTTACCTGTATGATCATATACTCAAAATGGATGTTGGAAATTTTTATGTTTGCATCATGAAATTTGTATCAAGAGATGTGAAACATACTGTGCATATGGCTTGTTCGGTTATCAAAAGTTGAGTTATTGTTGTAATAAATTAAAAGTTTAAAATATATTTTTTGGTAAATAAATTAAGTAAAAATCTAGAATCCCTTGAACGTGAATTTTAAAAAACGAAAATTCAAGATATTCCGTACCTCAATAAGTTTTTTCATTGAATTTAAGAAATTAATAAGATGTTTCAACTTTTTATCTTAAATTTACAGTACACTTTATTTTTTCTGAAATAATAAATATAAATATTTATTTTGAAGAAAACGGTACTCAAAATATCTGAATAACTTTAGCATTTTAGCTAATTAAAAGTTAGAATTAATTTTCTAAGTTGCATTTTTAATGTTTAATTTGCTAATTTCTTTAAAAAAAACTAATAACTGACCATTTTATTTAATTATTTAAAACAAATAATTTAGTAATTTTTTCTACCCATAAATTGTAAAATTATTGCTTAAAAATGCTGTAAAAGTATAATGTTTGATATTTCAACACATTAATAAAGTACATACATCCAAGAGAATAGTGCATCCTTAGCTGCCTAATATTCCATCAACATTTCGGAAATTCCACAACTAATGCAAACACTGCCGGAAACATTTCAAGAAACCAGATAATTACATCTTCTAAACGTTTCTAACTTTGAAAGAAAAACCTCAAAATCTTTTCAACCTAATCCAATGGGCTTTTACAAACTACTGTACATTTCCTAAATGAGTAATTACATGTACGCCTTAGAGAGCAGAATTGTTATCAAAGCGGATTCTTCTAATCAATATTCTATGAAATTCTTCCCAGGCTTTGAGTGGGCTTAATGTTACGAATCTCATTTACGAAATGAGCTGTTAACGTGTTTCTCTTGAGGATGCAAAAGCTCAACACTAGTTCCAAAGATTCACGTTTGCATTTCAGGTAGAAATATTAGATACGTTTGTATGTCTAATATCTGTAGCCTGTTGAGAAAAGTTTAATGTTATTCATAAAACCGATGAGAAAATGTTTGATTAACAAAGTTTGTAGTTTAAAAAGATTTATATTTTAGGGCACCGATTGATCTTATTTTATTGTTGTTGTTTCGATCGAAAAATGAGTTACAAAAAAGTAAATAATTACTCATTGCATATTTTTATTTTTGAATTTAAAGCATATTATGTTAATAAAATAATTCACTGATAAACACACATACAGACACACATACACACACATATATAAATACATACTTTTACTTTCTATCCACACACACATAAAGTAATTATAAATGCCGTTAAAAAAGTTCTTAAAATCAGCATTTTGTTTGAATTATCATATTTAGCCATGTAGACTTTTTTGTTTAAAAAATATGCAAATTATACTGCTGTTTAAGTTCTTTTATACACAGCTGATTGATTAATTCAAATACATGCATACATACTACGAAGTATACACATAATTCTATACATAATCAATTTGTATGTATGTATGTATGTATGTATGTATGTATGTATGTATGTATGTATGTATGTATGTATGTATGTATGTGTGTGTGTGTGTGTGCATGCATGCATGCATGTATTCAATACATAAAGAAATGTGTGTATACTATACGTAAACAAATGAATGTATACATAACTCTAAATATATATTCTTATGTATACATAATCAAATGTATGTATGCATGCATATGGTACACATGTATACATAGATATTTAAATATATACATAATCATAGGATTGACAAATTAATGATTGTTTTATTAACGTTACTCTGAGAAGCAACACGAGATATATGGGTGACGGACTTCACAATTTTGAACCTCAGCTAAGTGACGAGGACAACTACTGCGAAAGAATCTTCCGCTATAAGCTTCCACATCACCCCAATGGGAGGGTTTTTGTTCGTGACCAGATCTTTTTTGCATCAGTTCCGTTACAATGCAAATTTTCAGTTTCATCAGGGCTTGAGCCCAAGAAAGCAATGCCATTCGCGACCATAAACACTAAGCTACTCGAACCATACGTAACTAGAGGAAATAAAGCGTTAAAAGTATTGAACGTATTACTGAAATGAAACATGCTGTTCATTTTAGTAATTAGTAATTGTTTCATGACATAAAATTTATGAAAAAATACAGGAGTAGTTGCTGTTTTTTATTTCAATATTTCATGATAATTCGTAGATTAAACAAAATAAGCTTCTAATGACTAAAATAATTATTGTACTTTAAGTTGTGTTGTTGTAAAATAATTATTGTATTTTAGTTGAGTTTTGAAAATAAATATCGCTACTAAAGATAGAATTGATTTGTACTTGGGGCTCACATCATAAATTGCAAAGCGATAATTGCAACTATACTATGAGTAAAAAGATAGAAAGATGAACAGTTTTGAAACTGTTGCAAGGAGATGGTAATTATACTATTTCCGAAATGGCAATTATTCTTTGTACGATTTTGCTATTAATACGTGGTTACTACTCATCAAAAAAGAAAAAGTTTTTAATTTGGCACTGTCTCTCTTAAACAATTTCATTCTGACATGAAAGATTCACACAGAGTCATTGAAAATTTAATCTTCAAAAATGTGAATTGTAATTTCAGGAGGAAAAGGTTCCTTCTCCCTCTTTGTAGTTGTCTTGCCTCTCTCCTGGTGGCAAATTTAAATTTCAAGTTCGCCAAGGACTTCGAAAATTCACACGACATTCCACCTCTCATCACATTCACTCAAACATGATGCATTCATGAATCATATAAAACACACATTCAGAGTTAAGCATATGAATTATTCTTCTACGTTTGGAAAACTACAGTCATCCTCCTCCAAGTATGTTAATGTTGGCATAAACTTATTCATTCAATGAACTAATGAG
The DNA here is from genome assembly GCA_019974015.1 of Nephila pilipes. Lineage (NCBI taxonomy): Eukaryota > Metazoa > Arthropoda > Arachnida > Araneae > Nephilidae > Nephila > Nephila pilipes. Next base: position 116,102 of record BMAW01037480.1, read on the forward strand.
CGCACCAAATGATAGTTCTTTCATTGGAGTCAATGTTTTTAATTTTAACATTGAATAGTTCTTCTGAGCTCTTTCTCATCTCTATTCGGCCTAGTTGTCTAATTATGAATATATTAACTGCAAATTTATTATATTTAAATTAAGTAATGGAGTTCAGAAAAAGACTAAATTTCACATTTATAATCTTTTAATTTTTTTTTCTTGAAACGTTATTTGCGATAGTCAGTAAATAATAATTATTAACAGTTACATTATGTTTACATCTTTGTGTGTCAATGAGTAAAATTTTAACAATAACGACGGTTCCAAATTTACTTATGATTAATTTCTGACATTGTGCAATTTGCTACTTTCTCTTCTTAGACTTCGGGGAGATTTGGTAATTTAAACTGCATGAATTAACAACTCATTACCTAAAAAATTTACATATAATTAAATTAATTAGGTAAATGTAAGGAGTGTAGTGAAATGAAAAAGAGATAGTTAAATAAAGGTTAAATAGAATTAAAATGAAATAGAAGAGTGACAGACGATAATGAGAAGCTTTTATAACTATTTGTTAATTAAATTGAATCATTCTAATTAAACATTTGTATTGATATTAGTTAAAGTGACTTCTAGTTAGAGTAGTAAGAGTTAGACCTATAACAATTTCAGAAGTTTTTGAATCAGAACGAATGATATGGTAAGCTAATACTTCATTATTAGAATATAAACTAGAATCAACAGAATTAAGAGGGCTTCAAGTGAGAGACAGAGAGAGATCTTGCACATTTTGTATTGATAGAAAATAAATTGTGCTGTCTTGTTCTGAAATATTTTCAATTGGGGTGTGTGAATTTTTTGACTATTTGAAAAGTATAAAATATGGTTGAAAGCTTAATAGATAAGGAATTATGTTTTAAACTTTGACTATCTTTCAGTTTAAACCGTTTTAACGTATGATGTCTCACGAAATTGATGTTTATGATATAATTAATTAAGTTTTTTATTAAAGTCACACTAGAAGCAACACGAGGGTTTTCGGTGACGGACCTCGTAATTTTGAACCACGGTCAAGTGACGAGGACGACACCTGAGCTGGCATCCCCCTCTTCTAACATTCACACCACGCCAACGGAAGGACTTTGGGCCCCGACAGATTTAACGTGCATCAGCCCCGGCTACACGGCGGGTCTTTGGCGGCTAAGAATCAAACTCGCGACTGAACTAAACCGCCGGCCACGAATCCGAAACCATGACCACTAGGCTACAGCGGCCCTATGTTTATGTTATAATACAAACATATGTAATGTAAAATAGTTATACCTTATACATTTATGACAAAGTGAAGGATAATTTTATCAAATCTGTTAAATGAAATATACACCACCAATTGACACTTTTAAAAGCACACCCTTTTGGCACTTTTAGTATGTATTTAAATCTGACCCTTAATCGGGAAAATTTCTTCTCCACAATAAATCGAGTTCAAGACGCAATTACAGTTCTAAACTAAATATAACTAATATGATAAAAAATGAGTAATTAACTAAAAGCTATTTCTATAGATGTTTTCACGTCATGACTACATGAGTAAGTAACCATATTATTTAATTGATGAAACTCCTAAAAAGAAAATTGTTAAAATTACTCAAATGCTTTCTCAACATTTTTATCTTTAAACCTCTTAAGAATCCAAAAACTTAAGAGGCATATTTTTCTCAATAACTAGTTGGTATAATTTATTTTTCCCTTTTACGTTCTCTTTGCAGATAATTTACCCATTTATTGTTGATAGATTAATTAGAGTTTAGTTATTGAAATAGAAATACATTAATTTATATAAATAACTTTAAAATCGATATACAATATAGCGTAATGTAAGAATGATTGAAAAGAAATAGCAAGTCTCTTTAATTGTTCGTGAGAAATTTGTCATCGTAAAAATTAAAGTCCCCAGGAAATTATATCTGCAAATCAAATTATAAAATAATAAAGACTGCATAATAACCTGAATGAATTAAGATCATTACTTTGGAATCACTGGATTTAACGATCATTATCTCTTAACGTAAGACAAATTCATTTAATATATGTCAAATAATTTGAATATTATCTGGGATGAATAATTTTATCTCCCATTGACTAATTAGCATAGAGTTCCAGATGCAATGTTATCGGGATTTCGAATGATACTTAGATCATTTAGGATTCAAAGTCACGTTAAAAGAGAATGGATTTAGTTATTTCGACTTACTGAAGAGGATGAGAGATTCCATTTCAGCCTGATTTAGATTAGTATGCATGGTGTGATCGGATTAGATCTCACTTCACTAAATTAGCTTAGATGAAACATGCTACATATTATTCACAACACATAAGTCATTTGAGGGAATACAACTGAATATTTGTATTTAAGAGTATTAAAATTTCTTAATTGGCACTATAAATTTAAAATATGATTTAATACAATTTCTACGATACGCTTTTCGTGGTTATTGTAATAACTAGGTTGTAAAGTTGTAACGGCTGCCCATTCCGGGCTGCCTCTTGTGCCATAGCTAAATTCAGTGATTAAACATTAAGACTCAATAAGTCAATCAAAGAGACGTTAGAACAATAATTACGCAACTTATTAACTTTTAGTTAATATAACAACAATTATAAATGCTCTCCCGGGCAAGGGTTTTACTATTTTAACTCGACCCACCAATAATAATCTAACAGACTCTTACCACTAATCCTTTCTCGACTGCAACTCGGACTCTGGATCAACTGTTGAACACTGGAATAACTAAATCTCTTGAATCACTCCACTTTTAATCCAACCTCCTCCTTCAACCTCTCTTTCACCTCTTTCAACTCCTCCTTCAACCTCTCTATCGCGATTCTCAGTCGGGATTTATATATTTCCTAACTCTCCCGCTTCACTTCATTTCTACTTGTTTTACCAAAATCACATTTCATTTTTGGTTGGGCAAAGGCTGTTTAGCAAAAGCAATCAATCTTAATTAAAAGTCCCGAAGGTTAGTGAAGAGAAAGCGCGAATAGCCCAATGTCACAAAGTCAGAACGGCATAAGTGGCGATCACGCTTAATTTTCTAATCATTTACATATTTGCCTAACGCATACCTTCATTCCAAGTTTCGTAACAATCCCTATCTTACTTCTGGGTGAGTAAAGTTTCATGGAAATGAGTGTACATAAATTCCGGTTAGTATATTAAGATGATGACTTATTCATTTTGCATAAACCTTAGAGAGAGAAACAAATAAGAAAATAACACTGAAAAAATAAATGAAATAAATCACTTTCCGATGCCTTAAGCGTACATGGCTTGTAACCATGAATAGGTATTGAAGGAAAGAAATAGTAATCTCATGGCAGACTTTGGTCTGTGACATTTCAGACAGTATTGATCTGTCAATGATTTTTCTCTATTGTTTCAACTCCCGTGGGGAAAATGTTAGAGAATTATACCACGAGAGCGCTAAATTATACTTCAGAGGTATTTTAGGACCTCTGAAATGATTTGAGATATATTTCTTTAGATAGAAAAATGTATAACATTGCGTCAATTGTAATTTATTTTTATTACTGTTCTCACTTGTACTTATATGTTTAAAGTCAGGTATTAATTTTTTTATTCTGATGTAATAGTCTAGCAACTTTCCTATAGTTTGAGTACGAAGAAATACGTAGAATACTATTTGACGAAAATAAAATGTAAAAAGTAAGATAATGCAATGTATGTGGAGTGTTTACAAAAATAAAGTAACTAGCATTATAGTTTATTTTTATTTCTGTTTTCACTTACTTATCTTACACGTTCAATGACAGATGTTATTATTTTTCTTATAAATTATGATGTAATTAATTATCTAGCAATTTTTTCATTGTTTGAAAATGGAGGAACATGCAAGAAATTACCTGACAAGAATGAAACTAATATGATGGCTAAAACTGATGTGATAGTAATAGATAAACTAATGAGATAAAATTAAGAGTTTATATACAGATAAGATTTTATACAGAAGAAGAAGATAAGATTTATATACAGAAGAGTTTATTTACGGAAGATAAGATTGCTTAAGAGGACTTGGCAACTTTCAAATGCCGAAAATCGATGAAAATATCGATTTTTAAATTTTTAGCTCAAAATGTACCTTGGCAAAGTGTAAATTAAGTGGCAAAATAACTTTTACAAAATATTTTAAATTTTCTATTGTCATATACTTTTACTTTATTTATCTTATATTTTTCATTTATTTCTAAATATATTTAATATATGTTTCTTTCAAAAAGCAGTCGGATGAAGATTTTCAAATTTTTCGCAATTTCTGTCTCAGACAAACTTTTTATAAAAGCTTATATTTTTGTTAAATGCTTTCAAATTGAACTGTATTATGCTTTATTTTAAAGGTATATATCTATACATTATATTGACAAATTATTACAAAAATTAGACATTGTTTTGATATTTGTTTACTGATAATTATACTTTAAATAGAGTTTTCTCAGTTTACGATTTTTCATGAAACCATGGTCTTAAAGCTACAAAACTTTAACAGATAATTATTAAACAACTTGAATTTTGGTGTGTTTGTTTGTTATAATGTGCTTGGTAAAATTAGGGATCCATTTTTCAATATTTTGAATAGAAAAATATTATAATAGAAAATGTAGTAGAAATCATGGTTTTTCGACCTATTTTCCATACATGTATGCTTTTTAATTTGTTTCTCAAAAACTAATTTGTTTATTGCAAATTCGATCCCTAATATTGTTACATATATTTTTATGAGCCTGAAAAAAAAACTTTGGTGTCAAAATAATGATACTTGTAAAAGAAGAAGCAATTTTAAAATCATTGAAATTTTTTAAAAAAATTTCATTTTTAAAATTTATATCAAACTAAGCCCTTTTTTCATGGTAAAATTACTTTGTTTAATAGTAACTGTTAATAATAAACACAAAAGATAATTTTAAACACTGAAATAATAAAAAAATGGTCAAAAGATGCCGAGTCCCCTTAAATTCTAATTTATTTTTATTAATGTTTCTACTTTCTTAAATAGTTAATGCCAGAAATTAATTATTTCATTTTGTAGTTATAATAAAGCAACTTATACAAATGTACATATAATGAATGAGTGAAGAACATGTACAATTTCATCTATTAATGTCATAGCTGGGAAAATGATTTTTATCATCTGATAAAAAAATCTATTTATTTCATGTTGAATGAGACTATTACTTCATGATGGCGATGAAAGCTACGTCCAGTCTATTCCGTGAATAACGTTATGATAACTTGAAGAAGGCAGATTCCTAGTTTCAGCCTTCGTGGCTACAGCGGTGGAGATAATATTTACATCCCGATAATTTGAAGATACCAGAAACGTTGTTTCGGAGCGGTGGCTAAAGTGAAAGAGAAAGAAATTATCCTTGTTTGGAATTTACATGCAAGGATTTTTTCAGATCATGTGATATTGGATGGATGGATTTCTAGGGATTTTAAGCGCAGACTCTAAGTCTAGGAAGGATTGTCATACTAATTCGAAGCATGAGATAAACAGATTGTGCAGATTTTAATATTGTGTGTTTACATAAATTAAAAGCTAAATTAGAATGGTATCAGGAAATAAAAAATAAACTCTTTACTGTGATAGTTGAAGAACAGATAAAATTAAGAAATTAAATTAAATTTAAGTGAAATCATTACACACACACACACACACATATATATATATATGTATATGATAAAGCAATGACTTTTTAATTAAAAAACATAAATGTAAGAGAACAATTAAAATCCAAAATCAACAAAAAAACACATTTATAGAACTAAGTAAAAAAGTTGAAATTGAATCAAATTTGAAACTAATTTGAACCAAAGAATAATTCGAATACCCAACAAAACAAAACATGCATATTCAGACTGGGGACTGAATTATAGGGCTAAACTAGTTCTATGGTACCAACTCTCCCCCAATGCATCTTGTTGGCCAAAAATGGATTACTCCAAAATTCAAATTGCAATTTAAAGAAAATAAACAATAAACAAAGAAGAAAAATTGAATGACGAGATATCCCAATTAGTAATTATTTTCAAAAACAATTGCTTCCTAAACTAAAAAAATATATTCTTCGCCTAAAATCCTTCCAATTAATTTTTTTTAAACAAAAACCATCTATTAAATTATAAAATTAAAACTTTTCCATTTAAAAATATAAGTTTAAAAATATCCAATTAAAATTATCCATTAAAATAAATTTAATTAAAAATATCCAAAGAAAACACCCTAAATACGTATATATATATATATATATATATATATATATATATATATATATATATAAGAAAACACCCTGTACAAACACAAACATATATATATATATATATGCGCATACAGGGTGTGCCTAAAATGATGCAATGTCTTCAGGACCAGATATACGATTATATTCCATGGTAAAACTGATAATGTTTTTCTGAATTTCAGCATAAAAAATATTTTTTTTATATTACAATCATTTTAAAATTTGAAATGTATGGCAACTTTATGGAGATTTGGTCTCTCCATAAAGTTGCCTATAGGTAATTCAATAAAATTTCAATTAAATAAATTAATAGTAATTTCAAATAAAATTTTCCAGTAATTTCAAATAAAATTTTCGTTCAAAATCACTTTACATTTTTAAGTTTTCCTGAAAAATAATTATTAAATATTTTAATATAAAATTACATCTAAAGCGGCTCAATATTTTCTTTCTCAGAAGTTTAAATAAGCTATCATTTGGAAGATAAATTTCTTTGCTCTTTATCCTGAAATTTTTATTTCAAGATAACGTGTATTTTTACGACATATTATTGCCTTCTCTGAGATAACTATTTAAGCTGTCTTTCTTCAAATAGGTACATTAACCCCTTGCCATTGTCACCTGAATCCAGTTCGGGAACTACTGCGTGAAGTATTTGTGATGCTCGAACTGATTTCGTGAAGAAGAAAAATTAACGTTTCTATTTTGTGAAGCCCGAGCTTTCATTTCTACTTTAGGATACTTAATTCTCTATTTTCGTAATAGATGGTATTAATGGTCCTAGTTTTTCACCGATTAAGACTTCAATCGAGGGAGGGAAAATGCGGGTGCTGTCAGATAAACAAAGACACACTTGGATTGATATACAAAGTCAGAGTTTCGCTTTCTCGTTCAGTTTTGGTTGCTTTTCAGTGAGTTTTTTGCAAATAATTTTTTTTTCGCAATGTCCGATCCAGACCACCTATGTGGAGTACAGTTTAGGTATTTTTAATTAACTAGGTATTAATTTTTAATTAATATATATATTTAAAATTTTATTTTTGTAATAAAAAACCATTTTCTAACTTTCATAGTAATATAAAGAACAAAATTAAACAGTGAAAAAAAAAATTTCCATTTTTGGTCAATTTTTCTGAAATATATGTCACAGTTAAGCAGTTAAATTTAGAGGCAATAATGTCTTAGCTTTACATGTATTTTTTAAAGGTACTGAATCTTATAATATAGATTTAATAATTCGAGATAAAAACCAACGTTTTTAAAAACAACGTTTTTATATAGTGGCAAAGTTTATTAAGAAAAATTATTGAAATATTAGTAAAAACTGGTCGCAAATATCTAAATATTGCATTGTTAGGCAAGTAAGAACGGTTCCCGAAATTTCAGAGCTCTAGCTTGATGGGAAGTTGGTTAATTTAACGATAGAAAATTGGATGACACACTGATACACACACACAGAAAAACACACCAAGTGAAATACATAAAAACGTTAAAAGTAACTAAAATTAATTAATTCATCCGGTAAATTAAATGGTTGGAATGCAGTTTAACCCAATCACTCTTGGCGACAAGAATTATTTGGCAATATTTTGCCAAATAATTCTTGTCGCCAAATGTGGCTACCCTGGTCCGTTTTACGGACTTAACGTTCAGCCAAACAAAAAAAATCGCCAATTTTGGTGCCAATTTTTGAAATCGCGCCAAGTGGTTGGGATAAACTGCATTATTGAAGAAAATACTAGCTAAAACTTGTCGCAAATGTCTAAATATCGCATTGTAAGGCGAGTGAGAACAATTCCCAAGGTTTCAGAACTCTAGATTGATGGGAAGTTGGTTAAATTAACGATCGAAAATTTGATGACACACACACACACACACACACACACACCAAGTGAAATTCAGAAAAACGTTTTAAAATGGTGAGGATTGTCATTTGAATGAAGTAACTGTACTCTTTGCAAATGAAAATGATGAAAAGTCCTTTGTTCTGTATCAGCCATACTGCTGTGTGAGAAATACTAAACCGGCGAATGTTAAAGAACTGTATTATTCGTTGACAGGCTGTTTACTAACTTTTAATACTTTGGTATGCGTCGGTTGGGATAGCATTGTCATACATTTGCTCAACTCAGAGACTACACATCCCTCTCGCGCAGTAAGTTGTTTGCATATATGTATATTCAATGACTGGAAAACGATTCAAAATACTTGAAAAAAAGAATCAATTACTAAACAACGTAAACTGTACAGAAGTATAAGGTTTGTTATACTTAGAAAGAACACAGTTGTTAAGTACTTTTGTGCAGAGCGGGAGTTTAACTTAACAGTTGTTAATTCTTGATCAGACAGTGAACGAATGGTAAGGGAAATTGAAAACAGCAAACGATTCCGAACGTAAAATGATCTACTAAGCAGCAATAGATCCAGATTTCAATTTAAAATTTATCAAATACAAAATCTGCAATTAAGAAAGGAAGACGTTTACATACTTGTAAAATAGTTTATTCGTTAACCGATAGAAGTTACAGTTAACATATTGCAACTTAATCGCGTAACTATACCACTCGTATATCTTCTATAACGTTACAATGTTGGTTGACAACTGGCAGCATTTATCACATAGTTTTGCGCCTTCTATAACGTCATGCATATATTGAGCGCAAACTTTCTCTCTAAATGCTCTCTTTTGCTATGCTATGCCTTTCCACGAAATGTTGACGATTACTTCTAACACACCTTGTATATGTGCATACATTAACTTAAAAAAAGTAAACATAATTTATAGTTATGTGAATAATGGGGGTATGATACGGGACCCGATATAAGCGAGTGTTAAATGAATAAATACGAAATCAATGCAAAATAATGGTAATAATCAGTTTTATTATATTAAATGGTTTGAAATAAAACTAAACACAAGGAGATTTAACAATTTAGTAAAAAACACACACGAAGGTAATGCATGTCGTTAAATTTAATCTTATTTCGCTTCTTTTCCTTGATGTTGTACAGTATCACCATATATCCGTCTGGGCGAATGTTTGTGAATCATGGTCGATCTGTTACTGACCGTAGGTTAAAAGTTTCGACACATTGAAACCCTTAGCATAACACATTCAGAGTACATTCAGAATTCGAGATATTTCGGCCTTTTATCAAGCGGATTCCAGCATTCCAAAGAATTTTTCTTTCGCAAACACACACACAAACACACGCATATATATATATGCGTGTGTGTGTGTGTGTGTGTTTGTGTGTACGTGCATAGTAAAAAAATTTTAAATTCAATAATAATTAAATACTGTACATGCCACTAGATAACACTTTCTTGTGTCGAAAGATTTTCATGTTTCTTTTTTGTTTTGTATCAGACAGTAGAGAGGAACCCGACACT
>BMAW01037480.1:137796-168721 GCA_019974015.1 Nephila pilipes
CCCAGTAATTTATAAGTATTATTTAATTTTGGGAAGCAGTGTAGTTGTGTCATTAAACTGTAATCGGGAGATAAGGGTCTGGAAAACTTTGCTTTCTTATTCATGTTATTTGTTAGTACACATTGAATACAATACACTACTATAAACACACATGCAGAACTTGTAAAATTGGAGGAAAATAAAAGATCTCTCTATCTCCGGAAATTCTACAACTCTTACACAATCTGAATGCTGGAGAAGTGTCCAAAAGTCATGTGATTAAAAGTTATGTCTTGATTGATTTATCGATATGTCCTAATATTATCGGATGCTGTTATTATTACTTTAATTTTGCTCCAGTTAGGTTTACTTCACAGCTAACTACTGCACAGGCCTAAGAGACCCACCCAGATGGTGCCCCTCTCTGTTTTTGTAGCCTATCGCGTTAGGTGCAAATTTAATAATAAAAGAGTACTATGCTATGCTGGAATAACGTTGGAAAGAGATTAAGACCAAAATAAATTAATTCAGTATACATATTTATTTCATGAGTAATTGTAAAGAAAATAAACTTACAAATGACTTTTATTTAATAATTGAAATAAGTATCTTACCATTAATATTGCATACCCTTAGAAAGTCCAAGACATAGTATTCAGAACATCAAAAATGGTTTGCTTTTATTAAGCATTATCACTCGCAAGACAGGTGTCTAAGTCTCTGCTACTCGCACTCGTGATCATAATGCATTTCATACCGCAAGAATTCTTTGTCATAACTTTTCCGGCTAAGATAATCTCAAAGTGTTTTTTTTTTTTTTGGGGGAAGGGGGAACTCACTGATGACTTAAATTTTAATTTTCATGATTTCGGTGCATAATGATGAATCTAGTTCTCAAGAAAGATGACAACTCGACGTAGATGCAATAAAATTATGATTTGATAGCAAATGACTACCAAACTAACAGTAAGTTTGTTTCGTCTCTGTCGAACAGATAGCATCACTGAATGGAAACAACCATTTACCTTAATGTTACCATTTGTCTTCAAATGCAAGTACATTTCGAACCAACTTCGTAACACTAAGTAACTGCCACGGTCAGCCTTACTATAAAGAAACCTTTGTGATTATTCTCTCAAACATCATTTTCATCATTTAATGCAAAATTTGGAACTTATTTATAAGATAATCTTATAATTCTTTATTATAATATAGTATTGTTTTATACATAATTTAAACTAATTAATTTTACATTTTAGTATGCACATTCGGGCTAGACACATATTAAAATATAAGAATTTTCGCTTATTTTCAATAAATCTTGCTTTAATAAAGTAGATTTTCAATAAAAGAATAAAGTCACTTCAAATGTTAAGTAATTTTAATTTAAAATGTGTTTCTATAATAAGCACTACATTGTTATAGATATTATAAATATTATATATTCGAAAACTCGTTGTAGGGTGTGTAAAAATCAATTAACCATTAAATAAAGAGTGAAACATAACTTTATAACATAAATTAGACATTTTTTTATGGAAATTTACAGATAGATATAAGTATTTAAAATAAATTCATCAAATACAGGATATAAAATATCATATAAAAAATCGTCATTTCAACAGATTTCAAAACAATACGGAAATTCAAAGAGAAAGTGAAAAACATTTTTGTTCCATTGCCTTTAAAATTCCTGTTTCCTTACATAACAAAAAGATTCCGAAGAATTTTTTTAAATTGTGATAAAGTATTCTCATTCCTTTTCAGTGAAATTGAAGAATATTTCAAAAACAGTTAAGGTAAAATTAAATTGTTTAACGGCATTTTTCACAAGATAATTTATCTCTTTCTTTAATTACCTTTTTTTTTCCTACTGGATTCTAGATCTCTCAAGCCGTAAAGGGTAATTGTGTGTGAGTGTGCAACCAAGTTATACTCAGTAAAAAAATAATCACCTCATTAATTTATTTTTCACCTACTAGTCATTACCTCTTAAGCTGTATACTAAAGTTTTGCAATGCCCAAAATATACGCTTAAAGTGTATGGAAAGATGGATTAATTTTACAAATATTTGTACTATACATGCCATCATTGGATGAAGTATTGAGTAGTTAATTACATTTAAGAGTAATTGGAAATAATCTGGATTATTTTTTAAGAAAGGATTTGGTGACAATTTCAAATTACCTGTTTTTTTTGAATAGTATATCTGTTATACCAAATTGTATTTCTACAAACTGTATATGGAAATTAATATAAAATAAATAATCCAACAGTTGCAATTTTCTGATAAGGCAGAGATTTAAGTAAATAGTACATAATATAAACTTTAAAGAACTAGTCATTGGCAAATTCTTTCAAATGTTTTTTTATAAGTAGACCAAGATATATGTTTTGCTGTATTTGCCTTATCATATATTAATCAATACATTAATCAGAAAGTGAAATCGTATTAGCAATTGGGGTCTGCTATATATTTGTTTTATCTGCTTCTTTCGTTCCAATAGTACTGTTGACTAATAGAATCAATTAAGCAGCTCAGATAAATTCAGTAACAAAATATTTAAACATACTTTTAACTATAAAACTACATAACTTTATAAATGCATCATTTTGCTGTGCTGACCTGCTTGTGCAGATTCCTTGCCAAAAGCGTGATAATTTTCCAAGTAAATATATTACGTACCAACACATTGGATCAATAAATTACGAGACTGTGCGGTCGTTTTTTTGCGATTTCCTCCGCCAAACGTACCAGCAGAGTCAGCCTAATAATCACTGTTGATCGATTTACCTTTTTCGAGTAGTCAATGAAAATCCACGCCATGCGTATCCCAAAACTGACGCCATGACTTTGCCGCTGATTGCCGCGTTTTCGGACGCCGGACGGCTTTCGCCAGCTGTGCGCCGCATCAGATGACTGCCGCTGACTCTGGAGTGTAGTGATGTATCAGGATGCGTCATAGTCACGTAACGACGCGAAATCTTTTTGTTGCGAGTAAATAGCGATAAACAGCTTTCTGAATCATCGACTCGTTGCTGTTTTTGTTCCATCGAAAGCAATCGCGGCACCCACTTGGAAAAAACCTTTTTCATGCTCAATTTTTCATGAAGGATAGTAAATACACTTCCATATGATATCTGTGTCATCTCAACAATCTCACGGAGCTTCACTCTACGATCTTTCATTATAATTTTTGTCACTTCACTCACATTTTCCCGTGTAACGGCTTCCACAGGTCTACCCGAGTGTTCCGCGTCATTTGTGTCGGTACGACCACGTTTAAACTCGGCAAACCACCGACAAATCGTTGATTTCGATGGACAAGAGTCCGGGTAACATTTTTCAATCCATTGTTTCGCTTGCACGGTGTTTTTACCCATTAAAAAACAATGTTTTATCAGAACACGAAACTCGGTTTTTTCCATTTTTTAAACAAACTACAAAACGACTTTACTCCAACCTCGATAACTCAGCTGTTTCTGGTCCGATCGACTTAAAATTTTGACACGTTTCAAGCAAAGGTTAGTACTCTAGAAAGACCTGGTTACTGGTTTACTACGAGCGCCATCTCTGGGTTAGTCTCGGGAGTTATTGATTGATGTGTTATTACGATCGGCCAACTCCATAACAGTTACTTTTATAATTAAGAGAAAGTTACCTTTTATCTCCATTAACTACATTAAATTTCTTGAAATAAAAATAAATGTTGCTAATTATTATAATTCCAAAATCTTGAAGTGTTTCTGTGGGGGTTCTTCTTCACAATTATGTCAAAAACGTTAATAAATTAGAGTTGATGCTACAATTGTTTGAAAAAAGTAGGATGTGAAAAGTGTTATAGTAAAATAACTATGTACAATAGTTAGAGACAATATACAATGAGCATTAGAGATCTTCAAGTTGAGAAATTAACATATTTAAATGCAGTTTTTGCAAAATTGTCTTTTCTAATTAATCTAATTTTCTAATTAATTGCCTATCAATTAAATTTCTTTTTGTGGTTTAAACTTAATTTTTTACAGTGTAAGAAAAATATACAAAAGAGCATTTCTATTGTAAAAATTTTACTTTTTGTGAGAAATAAATTGATTTTCTTGTATTCTTATTGATACATGATGAGTAGATGTCCAGCTGAATTGAAGATTGTTTTTAAAAAGCAGAAATAATAACGAGATCATAATAGTTTCTTTTATAAAAATATCACAAAGTATTAACTTCCTTCAGTAATAGAATAATTTATTAATAAGCATTAAATATCTAAGTGCACTACAGATTGCCATCAAGAGACGAAGGAACTAGACAGACTGGCCAGAATACGAACCTTGGAAGAGCAAGAAAACAATCGAAGGCTGTATGATTCCAAACGTGAGACAGTTTTCTAAAAACCTGGAGAGCTCTTATGGATTATCACACCTATGCGAAAATTAAGTCTGTCGGAGGAGTTACTAAAAAGATACTTCTGATCTTATCAAGTCGTACGACGACTATCCGACATAACATATCAAGACTTAGATCCCAGTTCGTGACGCCGCAGGACTATAGATGTCATACATGTTATTCGAATGATGCCCTTCTATGACCTTGATGAGCAGATCTCGTTTCCAGAAATGATTCTACTGCTTCTGACGAGCTTAATCCTAGAAGAAGTACATTCAATCGCTTCGAATTCGAAAGTTTCCAATCCATCCAATTTATTCAGGACCACGACACGGTCTTGGAAGAGAGCTTTACCTCAGAATTCTCAAACGGTGGAACTCTTTTTTTCAAGGATAGATTCTACTGCTTCTGACGAGCTTAATCCTAGAGGAAGTGCATTCAATTGCCAAAGTAATTTTCCATTTCATTGAGACTATTCAGGACCAATAAACGGTCGAAGACGAGAGTTTTCACTCAGAATTCTTAAATAGCGGAACACTGTTTTCCAAGGATAGATCAATGCCTCGATGTTTTTCCAAGGATGGATCAATGACACGATTTTCAAGGATAGATCAGGAACCGATGAGGTAGAGGTGAAACGCTCGTCTGCAGGACGGGAGTTCTCTGTTTCAAACAAAAGTGCTAACCACATTAAAATTAACTCTAAAGTTAGGTTTAATTGTCTTCTAATACAATTTCTAAAACCTTCTAGAATATTCTTTACGTCACCAGACCAGTGTTCTGAAAAATTCGAATGTAATATATAAATTCATTCGTGTTCAGTGTGAGAGAGTTCTCAGCCAAATGTAGCTGCTGTTAGCCCGTCAATATATATCACGTTATGTTCAGATATGTGTTGTGTGTTCATTTCAACTCCCAACAACGTCCACGTGACAATATTATGAATTTATATAAAAATTATGGCACATTTTGTGTGACCTTTCTTAACTGAAAGTCGTTCTAAAAACCAAAGAAAGTTATTACTAAGAAATAATTATTTAATATAGTGTTTAGAATAATATTTTCTTCAAAAATAGTATATTTTGAAAATATATTATTAGAAATAGTTTTATTTTATATAATGTGTGTGGAACAAGAACATCATACGCTAATAACAGCAGTAGAAGAATTAATAATTCGATATAAAAACCAACGTTTTTAAAAACAAAGTTTTTATATGGTGGCAAAGTTTATTAAAGAAAATTATTGAAATATTATTTAAAACTTTTAGTTATTTTTAACTTTAAAATTTGTTTAAAAAGAGACATTTGTGAGCGTATTAAAAAATTCATAATACTCATAAAATCAAAACATGCATTTGAAAGTTTGTAAGTCATTCTATTAAAAAAAAAATGGGAACCAGAATTCAGAAAAAATTATTGTGATAAGACATGGCGCCAAATATTGGAAACTTTCTTTCTTGGGAATGATTACTGACTAAAAGTCAGCAACCCTTACCATCTCGGAGATAGTAAAGGGGAGATAGTATCTCCCCTTTGTGAGTACAAAAGGTTTACGATACCTCATGTGGCGTGGGGAGTGCCCGGTGTTCCCAGAGGGGGAAAGAAATGTTTTCCTCAATCCTAAAAGCGCCGAGAGGAAAAAATATTTTCACTTATTAAAAATATTTAAATATTAGTTAAAACTTGCCGCAAACGTCTAAATATTGCATTGTTAGGCGAGTACGAACGATTCCCAAAATTTCAAAGCTCTAGCTTGATGGGATGTTGGTTAAAAAAACGATCGAAAATTTGATGACACACACACACTCACACATACCAAGTGAAATTCAGAAAAACATTTTAAAAAGAGCCACACTAATCGTTCAAAGTCTAATATATATATATATATATATATATATATATATATATATATATATATATATATATATATATCTGTGTGTGTGTCTTCAATTAAACATCTAATTGACGAGATGAATTTTTATATAAAAATTATATCATATTTTGGCCTCTCAAAGTGAAAATCATTCTAAAAAGTACATCAAATTATGAAAAAAAAATTATATAATGTAGTTTTTTTTCTTCAAAAAAAGTATATTTTGAAAAACAAAAATATCATAAATAGTTTTAAATTTATTTTGTCTGGAACAAGAAACTCATATGCTAATAACTGCAGTGAAAGCAAAGAAAGAGTAATTCTAATCACTCATTCTGTAATGACATCAACAACCTTCTATAAGAAAAATAATTTAAATCGTCCCGAAATATTAGACTCAATTCTAGTAACCCTGTCTTTACCCCAATCGTTTGCGTTTAATTGTTTTCGAAGGATAAATGTCAGAGGAAATTCTCAAGGGACGAGAATCTTTTATTATCGGTTACATGTCTTTAGGCAGAAGAGAATTATTTTTGTTCGGCATTCTAACAGTTGATGGGAGACCTGTAATTGAGGGGTAATGTGCACTGAATTATTAAGTGAATAAAATCATTCTTTTGTTCGATATTTCTAGAGGAAAATTAGTCCCGACATTTTAAGCGATCAATCTGAATTGAAAATTTGAGCTTCAATAGGATATAATTTGGATGATCGGTATTCGTAACTTTCTCCATGACTGTAATTTGAAATTTTATAGATTGGAGAAAAGATTCTGAATATTTTATGAAGTATTGTTTTCTTTCTGAAATTGCGTTTTAAATTATTCATACTTAAGTTTCGAAATTCTAGGATGAAACATTCTTCTTTAATGATCGAAAAATAAATTGGAAAGCTCCATTATAAAGCAATTGAATGATTAAAAACAAAAGGTTACGTCCAAATAAAAAAAAAAAAACATGTTTTACAAAATATTATAAAGAAAAAAACGAGAACAGTTTTTTTAAAAAAATAAAATAAAACATAAAATAAATTGTTCTATGCAAAGTGTTGCAAAAACAGATTTAGTCACCCGAAGTCTTTTTTTATGTAACTATTGTTAAATTACTGAAATGTAAGAATTAAAGTAAACGATGAAATATCGAGAAATTGACAACAGTAAACTTTTTCCGATATTAACATTAAAGAAACCGATAAATTATTAAATTGAATATATTTTAATCTAAATGTAGTAAAAATTGAAGTAAGCGATTACGTATTAATTTGAATATAATATCAGCAACATGTAATTGAAATTAATGCTAACGATAAATTTTTAAATTGAATATATTTGCTAAATGTAATTAAATTTAAGCAAGAGATAAAAAATTGAAAAGTGATCTGTTACGACAAAAGTAATCCATGTAAAACTATAACCCCTTGAGTGGCTAAACCTGTTGCGAAAAAAATCCGAACAATGTATTAGTTATGCTTAAAATCCCATGACATTTAATTTTAGAACAAACACATTTAATTTGAATGGCAATTAAATTTAAAATGTATATGTTTGTAAATCACACACATTTGGATATATATCAATGATAATTAAAACTAATCCATATATTTTAAATTTATTTTTTCTATTCGAGTCATGATATAAATTTGTACTAAACAATTTTTTCCGACTTAAAAATTATAATTTTTACTCTAATTCCTTTGACTTTAAACTTCAAAAATTTGACGTTTTGTACTCGTATTTTAAAATAATTTACTTGCTTTAAAGTTATTTTTAATTTTAAATATATGAAGAAATAAATATTTTTGAACTAATTACGCTATAGCTATTTTAACTTCTCTGAATTGATTTGAATTGATTCCTGGCATTGACTGAAAACCACAAACATTTTTTTCATAATTAAATATTGATTATTTAATACATTTGTTGACTTCAGGTTCATGTGGGGACTGATAACAATGTCTAGAGTTTACCACACGACTTTGTTAAAGTAATTAAAATTAAGAAAAAATATTTTTAAATTTACATATATATATATATAAGCGGAGAATTTTCACCTCTTTTTATTTAGTAAAATGTTGGGCTCTGCACAATCTCGAACGAATCACGTCTTTTTCGTTACTGCCTTGTTAGTTGCTTCGTCTGAGTCTAGCTTCTCACTTATTTTGTTTCTGTCATATTGCCCACGCACTACCTGAGAAATCTTGTTTGTTCGTCAGGAACGAACTGTCTATTTGGGCGTCCTCTAGATTGGGGAAATAGAGACATTTCTGTAGCAGCTATCTGAGTCCGTTCCGGATAGTGAATGAGAGAGAGTAATCACTCCCTCATTCATTAACCCTTTCGCTACCGGGAGGGAGAAAAAAAAAGTGCTTCTCTGGGCCCGCGGCTTCTTATCGTGGAGCGTCACGCTGTGCCCTGGGGATTTTAGATATTAAGCCTAATTCGTGAAAAAAAATTCCTCTAAAATCAACTATTTCTTAAAATATTTTGGTATTTACGTATATTAATTAAAAGTAGTTAAACTTAATATATACAAAAAAAAAAAAAGATTTAATCGAAAATTTGAATGTTTTATTACATAAAATTACATAAAAAAATCATACTCTTAAGAAAATACAAAACATATTAACATATGTTATATTAATTTCACGATGTAATGATGTACCATTATATGGAATATAAATATATAAAAGATAAATCTTATTTTGCTGCACGGTATGTTTATAAAATAAATTCAATGCATAAGATAAATCTTATTAAATTAAATTAATCAACGTCACATGCCTTACACACATATTTTGATGCTTCACGCAAGATTTTGAGCAAAGGGCACATCTTAGTCCTCCCCCCCTTTTTTTTTTACTTTAATGTCTAAATACAGATTTGGATTATTTTCGCTAGCATAACTGTCAGATTCATTCATTATTTCTCAAATCTCAGCATCAGATAAATACATTCTTTTCGTCATGATTATTGCTACAAATAAAAACCGACCGAATGAAACGAACAGCTGAGCACATCTGCTACCAAAAGCCCTAACCCCCATATAGGGCCATAAATTCTGCTTCGAACTTCTAAGAAGCAAGGAAGAAAAAAAAAAGCAAACCGAAATCAAGTGCAGTCTTTAAATCATATCATTACATTTAAAGAGACGCACCGCAACACGAGATTTTAACAATTACTCCCTTCCTGGTATCTAGAAATGAAATCCAAGCCCATATCACCGAGGTCAACACTCCAAGCAACCTATCTATATAGATATCGCGGTATCGCAACGTCGTATAGAAACATTAAAAAATTCAAATAAGACGTTCTGATCAAGCGTATCTCAATTGATATGTTGGGCCCTAAAAGACACTCACGGAGCGTATCGCCCATGATACGCTGGGCACAAGAGAACTAACACGAGCGTATCGCCTGTGATACGCTGGGAGAGAACGGGTTAAAAAGAACTTGAAAAAAGTTATCCTTTTTATATTCAATTAGTTTATTATAATTTCTAAATCTTAAATAATGGCTAAAGATATAACTGCTCAAGTATACATGAAAAATACCCATGTCAATTAACAATTTTTCTCAAAGTATCTAAAATACAATTGGAAATCTGCATGAATTTATTTCGTGGGCTATAGTCATATTTATAAGCAAATTTATTATTGGAAGATGTTCTAGTCAAATCTTCAAAATATGTTTGAATAAAATTAATTACGTATTTCGTTTCACTAAGTAATAATAAATAAATTCTTAATTGACCAAAATAGTGAACATTCAAACTTTAAGATAGGAAATAGAACTTCATATGAATCTGGAAAGTGGGAAAGCCGCTTATTTCGGGATTGTTTCGCTTTTGTATTTACTGTTAAATTAATTTCAACTGTTTAATAACAAATTTGGACATACAAGACAATTTTTTGCAAATTAATCCACACTGACAAGTTAGATTTCTCATTTAATTAGAATATAATGTTTTTAATATAAATAACTTCAAAAACAATACATCTCTAAGACAATAAATACTTTTAAGATAAATTACGCAGCTTTCTACAATGTAATTGAAACCACAAAATCTAATAAGTGAATAAGTTCATTTCAAAACGAATCATGTAATTATCCAAATGAAAATGGCGTGTAAAATGACAAAAAAGAATTAATAAATGCACAAGCATTTTATCATTCCTAAACATTTTCTAACCACTAAAACGAAAGAAAGAAATCATAAGCTTTCCATCATAATTCCTCTGATTCTTCTTCAAATTTTATCAAACATTTTAAATATGATGACAGTTAAAATAATTTGTATATTATAATAGAAAATACGGTTTAAATTAATGGGAATTACAGCAATTTTATAATGTTAACGCGTTTTTTTTAAATACATAAATATATTTCAGCCAGTTCATCAGAGAAATTACCATATTAATACGTTTTACCAATCGTGCCTTTATTTTATTCCATTATTTCAATAAAAAAAAGAACAGGGTCTTAGAAAATAAGATTAGGTTTGAGTTTATCGGATGGCATCAGAGGACTTGCGGAGTGGGGGAGGGAAGAATTAAAAATACGAGACGTTTTTTTTCTTTTGTGACGGTTATGTTTAAAAAAATAATACTTTTAGAGATTAGAATTTTTGAGTGCTTAATAATTATATTTCTATCATGTAATTAAATTATAAAAGTAATTTTTATTTTAAAGTATTTTTTTTCCCTTTGATTTAAATATGGACGTGATTTTTCAGATATATTTGCATTTAAGTACCATTTTTAAAAAAAATATTCCATTAAAACACAAAATATTTCACTTCACCTATAAAAACTAATACAGAAGATAAATTGAACCTACTTTTTAAATGCTATTTTTGTACATTTTCTTTGAAAAGATTCTAATAACAGTGTAATTTTGGAAATTTTAATTGCTTTTTCTTTTTTTCACGTAAAAGTTATTTCTTAAAACTTAGGTATTAGTTAGTAAAATAATATTTTAGGTTCACAGTATGCATATACAAGTATAAAACATTTGGAACACACCATATTGTGTAATAGGGTTTTTTAAAATGGTACCTAAATGTAAATATATTTCACAAATCATGCGCATATTCTACTAAATGGAAAATAATTCAAGATAAAAACCTACGATTTTTAAAACAACGTTTTTCTATGGTGGCCAAGTTTATTAAAAAAATATTTAAATATTAGTTAAAACTGGTCGCAAATATCTAAATATTGTATTGTTAGGCAAGTAAGAACGGTTCCCAAAATTTCAGAGCTCTAGCTTGATGGGAAGTTGGTTAAATTAACAATAGAAAATTTGATACCACACTGATACACACACACACCAAGTGAAATACATAAAAAAGTTAAAACTATCTAAAATTAATGAATTCCTCCGGTAAATTAAATGGTTGGAATGCAGTTTAACCCAACCAGCCTTGGCGACAAGAATTATTTGGCAGTATTTTGCCAAATGTGGCTACCCTGTTCCGTTTTAGGGATTTAACGGTCAGCCAAAAAAAAAAAAAAAAACGCCAAGTTTGGTGCCAATTTTTCAAATCGCGCCAAGTGTTTGGGCTAAACTGCATTATTAAAGAAAATATGAGTTAAAACTTGTCACAAATGTCTAAATATTGCATTGTTAGGCGAGTACGAACGATTCCCAAAATTTCAAAGCTCTAGCTTGATGGGAAGTTGGTTAAATTAACGATCGAAAATTTGATGACACACACCCTCACACACACACCAAGTGAAATTCAGAAAAACGTTTTAAAATACCACAGCTTTGTTTAATAACAGTAAATTAATATTCTTATAAATACTTACGAAGGAATTACAAAATTACCTATTTTTGGTGACAAAGGGTATTTTGAAGGCAATTTGGAGATACCAATGTTTGTCATTATCGATTGAGTAGTGTCAAAATAAATTTGAACTTAACTAAAAGGTTAGGTTTGATTCTGTAGCCAATTGTATCTAAATCAAAATTTGACTGCAGCCATGTGTAGTGATTATAGTCATTTGGCGTCGATTTCTCGCAATCCATGTGATCTGGGTTCATCATTATTTTCAAAAATTGAGTAACGATGAAAACAATTAGTTGTTTCAAGCAAATCTGCTATATGGAAAGCGAAGACGGTGTCATCGGCTGGGAAAGTAACAGCGAACATTTTTTAATAGGATCTTAGATCCGAAGAGCGTCATACTTTCTGACTACTTTCAGAAAGAAAAAAATCCAATCAAAGGACAATACTATAGAGATTAATCCCAATACTATTTTTAACACTAATATGCCATTTCTTTTTCTATACAAGGACCATCTCGGTATGTAAATACCAAATGAAGTTATTTATTTATTTTTAAATTTCAAAACTAAATCCTTATTACTTATTTTTTTCTTTCAATACTTTTACAGAATTTCCTGATTTTCATTTTGAATAATTAATCGATTTTATTAACATTGCAATAAAAGCAATTCTAGGGCTACTGGCAACGCAACGAGCCACTTTGAGCTTTGGTCAAGAGACGACTACGACATCTGAGCTGGCACCTCCCTTTCCTAACTCCAACACCACACCAATGGAGGACTTTGAGCCTCTATAGATTTAACGTGTATCAGTTCTGGAATAACGGTGGGGCTTTAGTGGCCACAAGGCTTGAATCTAAGACCAGACGAAAACCAACGGCCACGAGTCCGTGACTATGACAACTAGGCTAAATTTTCTCTTAATATTCATCTGCTTAATATTCTCAGCATAAACGACATTAAGTATTTCCATTTCTTAGTATTCAAATTTTTAGAAAAATACACATCAATATGTTCAAATGTGCAAAAAAAAAACAATTGTTGAAGTGATAATCAATTAATATGTAAAGATATCCTGAAAAAAATATTTTTAGATGTCCGAAACTCTGTAAATTATAAAACATCTCATGAGTAGTTTTTACTTTATTGTAATGTAACTTTTTACCCTGTTAGATATAATTGTAGATATAGTATACAAAAACAATTTAGGTTAAGCAACGTAATGCGAATTTTATAATTACATATTTCTGATAGTTAAGATCAAACATATGCCTTAAACAAATATGTAATCTTATTAATTTTGGTTAGTTAATTACTTATCTTTATAAGCATTTTTTGTAGAAAGAATGCATCTGCCATCAAACTAATTGAGTTTCGAACAAGCGTTAAGTAACTTACTAATCAATTTATCTGATATAGATTAGGATTATCATAGATTGGAAAAAAAACATCATCGAAATTTAATGTTAATTTCCTCACTATGGATTATCTGGATACTAATTTCATTTTGTTTGATTGCAGTTAAGAGTATCATCTTTTATATTCTTATATTTCTTATATTGTTCTGAACTAAGATTTATTAATTTGTTTCTTAGTTTAAATGAAACATACCATTTCCAATTATTTTGACATGATTTGATTGATTTAAATATTATATGAACTATAACGGGTTATCACGCGTATTTAATTTCTACTTAACTTAGCTTTTTTAAGACTTTATTAAAAAAAAACTAGACTTGTGAATAAAAACTGATTTATTTAAATTAACACAGCTCTATTGTGCAATGAAGTGAATGAGAAAGAAATCAGGTTGTTCAGTTAGCGAAATTGGATATGTTCATATGTTTCGAAGTGTCTGAAGTTTCGAGAACGGTTTTTGTACACAAAGAAGGTTATTCAATAATTAGATTGTTGAGATTACAATTTGGATCAAGTATTTATGTTTCAGTTTCGGATCACTTTTTCTGGTTATTCATAGAAGTAGAATTTTCGTATTAGTATAGGACGTGTGAGAAAGGTTTTACTCCACCTTAGTAATACATCTATTGATTTTTGATTATACTAGACAAGAGTAAAATAGTTTATAGATTTGACTGTTTGTTGATTCAATTCTCTAATTACTTAGGGATGTTTAAATGAATCAAATAAAAAATAATGAAACTTGAGGCATCGTGATACACCTTAAAACAGAAAAGTTACGAGAAATTAAATTCTAAGGTCAGTAAACCTACAGAGAGAAATATATAAAAATGCTCAAGATGTATAGTTTGGTTTTAATTTTCACGTTACGTTTAAAATGAAGAAATACCATTCACATACCACTCAGATAAAACAAAGATTGTTGTGATTCCTTTAACATTAATTTCACAAATTTCATATTAGCCACATAGATGGGGATATTGTTTTGGTTATCGATAAAATCACATTATCAAGTAACAAAATCAAGTGCCTTCTGAACACCTTCTTTCGACCAATCCTTTATTAATGAATGAATGAGTGTGTGCGTGCATTAGTGAGTCAGTCTCACCCCCACGCACCCACCTGTATATACAGAATTAACACACCACACCATCGACCAATCACAGAGCGAGCTCTCACTACGACCAGACTGAACAATCAAGCAGGAATCCAATAGACTACTGCTGCAATATCCTAAGTCTAAACTCATGAATTTCAACCATCTTCTCTTTTGGATTAATTTTAACAACACTAGTGCTTCAACTAGGGATATTCTAATATTAATAATATATATTCAGCATATTCTTCATAATTAATTTAATATTGTCTAAAAAGCTATTGCACTATAATTTTATTTTATTATCTTAATATCTAAATCTTAAATTCTGGGCAAGTGTAAAACCAAAATTCAGTCTCACCTCAAATAACAGCCAATTCACAGGGGATTAAAGCCCGAGAGGGTTATGTTCCACGACAAAAATAGTCGGTTTGGTTTGTGAGATTGAGTATTAAATTAATCGTTAGTGACTGCGAAATGCATGGGGAAATAATATATTTTATTTCTGTTGGGGCCGTCTATCGAATTCACAGGACGGCATGTCTATTGATATTAAATTAATTTTAATTATGCTTATTAGTGGATAATATATCTTTTGGATTATTAGGCTAGAAAAACTTCAACACACACTATTAGGGGAATTAACCTTACATTTCCTTCATCAAATCCACAAGGTGCATGTGTCGTCTTGTTTTTTCTCTTGGTCTATTCTATTACTTTAATCGAATGAATCATACCAGTTCCTAGGTAATGCGAGGTAATCACAACGAGGATCCTCCCATCCCACAAATGGTTGTCCTTCATTTCGAAAGTCTTGGTTAGACATTATTAATATGATTCATTTATGATTAATTTTAAGAAAAAGAAATACGCTTAAATGATAGAAAATATTATATCTAACAAGTTAAGCAATTGATTAATTCAAACTGATTGTCCATCACTTTACATGATTTGCATTATAAGATGTTTGTCCTTGATTCCTTCAATAGTTCCGAATTTCCATGTCGTACCAATCGTTGGGAATGGCAGTGATAATTTTGCTGGGACCATAAAATATAGCATTTGGTTTGGGACCACAGCCATACCGGGTTCTCTGGATGATTACTAAATCAGATTCTTCAGATGCTAGACTTATTTCCATTTTAGTTATTTTTTTTTCCTTCTCTTTTTATAATTTTAGTATATTTGACTTTAGTTCATTTCGCATATCCTCACGTTCTTGGCAACTTGAATCACCTTGTCATCTTCAGATATTTTCAATAGTACAGGTTTCAAGATCCCCCCTCGGATGATTTTCAATAATTACAATTATAATTTTAATGTATATTTATATGTATTAGGAGATCAGAAATTTCTGTCAATTTGTGAAGTGAAAAGAAAAAAAAATTAAAAAAAGTTCTATGCAAATTTTTTGCAAATCACAGATTTAGATCCCCCCCCAAGGTGCACTTTTTTTTTATAATTGTTATTAAATTACTCGATTAATTGTAAGAATTAATGTAAGCGATGAATATCGAAGAATGGATAATAGTAAAATTTTCCGTTATGAAAATGGATGGAAATGATAAATTTATGTTTGAATATGTTTAAGATAACTGAAATTAAAATTAAACGATAAATTAGTAAATTGAATATTATATCACCTGCTCGAAATTAAAATTAAAGAAACGATAATTTGATAAATTGGATATACGTAAACTAAATGTAATTAAAATTAAAGAAAGGATAATTTGATAAATTAGATATATGTAAACTAAATGTAATTAAAATTGAAACAAACGAGAAAAAGTTGAAAAGGGATTCAGTACGCCAAAATTGATCCAGCTAAAACAATAGACCATTGGATGGCTAATAAATCATTTTTCATACACTCAATAACAGTTACTGTACAATATAATTTCGGTCTTTACTGAGATTGTTCTATAAATAATCCAGAGGGAGGCATTGTGAATAAGAGAAAGATTTGCTTTATCGAATCGTCATATGCACGTCCCTGTATGCCAGGAATGAAAAGAGAACCATTTTTACTGGAAAATGAATTATACTCTAATGAATCGTAAAGAAAGTAGCATTCTTGCAGCATAAACTATCTGTACCTCCCACCTTTAAATCGAGATTGAGAAAAAATTAGAGAATGCTGTGCATAGGGAGTGACGTCCAAGAACCAATGCAATTCAAGCTTTTGAAACCTAACAAATATCCATTTGGAGAAGTACTGTCTACAAATGGATAATTTAACCCGTTCGCTCCTAACTTATCGCGGGCGATACGCTCCGTGTCTTCTACGGCCCAGCGTATCAATAGAGATACGCTCGATGAGAACGTTTTATTTGATTTTTTAATGTTACTATATGGCGTTACAATACCGAGAACTCTATATGGATAGGTTATTTGGAGTGTTGACCTTATAAACATGGGCTTGGACTTCACTTCTGGCTACCAGGAGGGGGGTAATTGTTAAAAGCACGTGTTGCGGCGCGGCTCTTTAAATGTAATGATATGATTTGAAGGGTGCACTCGCTTTCGGTTTGCTTTTTTTCTTTCTTCCTTGCTCCTTAGAAGTTCGGAGAATTTATGGCCCTTTATGGAGGTTAGGCTTTCTGTAGCAGATGTTCGCAGCTGTTCGTTTCATTGGGTCGGTTTTTAATTGTAGCGATAGTCATGACGAAAAGAAAGTGTTTATCTGATACTGAGATTTGGTAAGTAATATATGAATCTGGCAGTAATGTTAGCCAAAATAATCCAAATCTGTACATAGACATTTAATTAAAAAAGGGGGGGGGACTAAGATGTGCCCTTTGCTCAAAATCTTACCATACCATACAACAAAATAAGATTTATCTTTTATATCTATAAATTCCGAATAATGATACATCATTGCACCATGAAATTTATGTAACATATAAAAATATATTTGTATTTTCTTAAAAGTATGATTTTTTTATATAATTTTATGTAAAATAATCTATAATTAACAATTTTCTATTAAATTTTTTTTCCCTTTGTATACATTAAGTTAAAATCATTTTAAATAATTTATGTAAATACCAAAATATTTTAAGAAATAGCCGATTTTGAGGAATTTTTTTCACGAATTAGGCTTAATATCTAAAATCGTCTTGACACAGCGTGTCACTCGGCTGTAAGAAGCCGTGGGCCCAGAGAAGCACTTTTTTTTCTCCTTCCGGTAGCGAAAGGGTTAAATAAAGCACTGAAAGGAGAGATACCGACGATGTTCAATATGAAGCACATTATACTATATCATAATAATGCCAAACAACACTCTGCTTTGGCGATTCGTCAAGAAATCACAGAGTTATTTCTAGAATTACTGTCACATCCACTATACTCCTCAGACCTAGTACCCTATAATTACCACTTGTTTATCTCCCTGGAAGTTTTTTCGATAAGAAATAAATTCAAAACTGAAACATACATCAGTGTAACGCTACTTGAGTTTTTCACCTCTAAAGACGAATCATGTTTCAAAAATGGTATTTACAAATTACCATAACGCTAGCAAAGTGTAAGTAACGATGGTTAACATATTGTACAATAAATATTATTAAATGTATGCATAATGTATTATTTTTTTCCTTTCACGATTTCTTAATTTCGAATCAAAAGCTGGTGTTTCTAAATAAGTCAATGGATAAAGTTACGCACATTTTATAAAACAGCACATTTAAAAAAAACCTGTTTCCCCCTTTTATTTCATAAGTAAAATAATGAGACAATTTAGTTTCATTTTCTTATCTACTTTTTTCATTCTTTCTTTCAAACTATGCACAGTGGATTAAAGTTAATTTGAAATAAACTAAAATACATTCCGGTTCTTCAAATTAATTGACAAAATACATTTCTGCATGAAATAAAAGGCTAACCACTTCAAAGAACATAAGTAAAACATTAAGATTCCCTAATCCAACAGGGAAAGATAGAAGAATTACTGGAAAAAGATCTTAATGAACCAACATGTGGAAGAAAGAAACTAATGCATTCTTGAGATAGTTACCCGTAAACAGAATGTTGTGTATAGAATTTTCTCTTAAAAGAAATATTTTGGTGGCTAGTTAATTAATCAAAAGACTTGTAGACTAACAAAGTAAGAAAAAAATGTTCACTTTTTAGTGTTTACAAGAAATATAAAATATTCAAAAGATTTACATTCAAAGTTATAATTGTTTTCTTTCGCAATCTATTTTTCTTCTAAATCTCAGGTTTTTCAAACTTTACTATAAATGTGTGAATATATAATTTTTTTTTATCTTATAATTAAAGTTTTGTTATTTATAAGATATTTGTTAATTTTTTTTTTTTCTTATTCAAGCAGTTCATGGCCATTTTAAGCAGGAGAAGTAAATGAAATGCCGGGAATTCATATTCACTGAACGTAAAATGAATAAGTAAATGAAAAAAGTTGTTTAAGATGTTTTTATAAGAAAAGTTTATTCATATGTTTTGCAAATATTTTCAGACTGAAGTCTTATACAACTAAATCACAGATTGGAATACTATAAAAACAATTTACTTTCATCTCATTGTTAATATTTTGCAAGCATTCTTGTTTTAAATAAATTTTCAACCTTTTTTATAAACCATAATTGCTATACGTTTATTCTCTTAATTAAAGGAAATCCATCCTTGTATATTTAGATCAATCATTTCCGTAATATAACACATCGATCAATAACTCCCGAGTCTAACATTGAAAACAACATTTTTTTTGCGAAATTTTTTTTTATTCATCAACATAACACCTTTTGTTAATCACCTTTTAGGGTAATACAATCGTTCCAACGCTTTTCCAAATCTTTTTTTCTTTTTTTTTTTTTTTTTTTCGCAAGAAATCTTTTTTGTTGCGAGTAAATAGCGATAAACAGCTTTCTGAATCATCGACTCGTTGCTGTTTTTGTTCCATCGAAAGCAATCGCGGCACCCACTTGGAAAAAAACTTTTTCACTTCACTTCAAAAAACCTTTTTCCTGGTCCGATCGACTTAAAATTTTGACACGTTTCAAGCAAAGGTTAGTACTCTAGTAAGACCTGGTTACTGGTTTACTACGAGCGCCATCTCTGGGTTAGTCTCGGGAGTTATTGATCGATGTGTAATACGCAATAAATAATTTTCCGCAAAAAATAATTTTCCGTAAAATAGAACGGTGTTAACGGAAAAAAGATCTCAGTTTTTTAAAAGTGGATGTTCACTTTTAAAATCTTTATTCTTTGCTTAATGTAGTCCTAAAATTTCAATTTTTGTTCTGGTGATAAAATATATTTATAAAACACGCAAGCACGTAACCCCCGGGGGGGGGGAGGTCTTCAGTGGTATCAAGGCAGGAACCCACGACTCGTTAGAAAACGTCTGCCACGAGTCCAGTACCATGACAACTAGGCTACCAGAGCCTATGTTTGAAGATTTGCACATGAGAAATAAAATTACTTTACTCTATATTTTGTAAAAAAAAAGAAAAAAAGGAAAATTGAACAATAGTTTTTTTTTATTAAAGTCAAACAACAGCATAATAGATTGCGAAGCACATTACCAACAGGAAAAATATATATAAAGAATACTATTTTCCTATCTATAATTTATATCTTTCTTATCTATAAATATACGAGGACCCATATTTTCAAATTACTATATTTACTGAAAAAATATTTTCTTTTAAGTTAAATAAGAAATAAAATTACATTTAAAATAATACATCTGATTAATCAAGTTTTATTGTTAGAAGTCAAAATTAAAATATAGTTTTTAATACGTCTTTCTTATCATAAGGCTTCCAACAAGATTGTGTTTGTTTATTAACGCCACACTAGAACAGCATGAGGGTTACTGCCGGCGGACCTCGTAATTTTGAGCCTCTCTCAAGTGATGAGGATGACATCTGAACTGATATCTCCATCTGAAAACTTCTACACCACAGCGACCGGGTGGGGACTTAGAGCCTGTAAATATACAACGAGAAGGCTCCACTATGTGCCGAGTCTTTAGCCCTTTCACTACCAGCGTATCACATTTGATACGCTCGCTGTAGCTCTCCTGTGCCCAGCGTATCACAATAGATACGCTCCGGAATGCCTTCTGCAGACCAGCGTATCAATAGTGATACGCTTAAAGAGAACGTTTTATTTGATCTTTTTAATATTAATAGATGGTGTTACATTACCGTGAAATCTATATAGATAGATTATTTCAGTGTTGACCTTCGTGATATGGGCTTGGATTTCACTTCAGGCTACCAGGAAAGGGGTAATTGTTAAAAGCACGTGTTGCGGAATGGCTCTTTAAATGTAATGATATGATTTAAAGGGTAAACTTGCTTTCGGTTTGCTTTTTTCTTTCTTGCTTGCTTCTTCGAAGTTTGAAGGAGAATTTATGACCCTTTATGGGGGTTAGGGCTTTAGGTAGCAGATGCTCTCAGCTGTTCGTTTCATTCGGTCTTTTTTTATTTGTAGCGACAGTCATAACGAAAAGAAAGTGTTTATCTGATACTGAGGTTTGCGAAATAATAAATGAATCTGACAGTAATGTTAGCGAAAATAATCCAAATCTGTACATAGACATTAAAGTAAAAAAAAGGGGAGGAAAGGACTATGATGTGCCCTTTGCTCAAAATCTTGCGTGAAGCGTCAGAATATGTGTGTAAGACATGTGACGCTGGATTTCAATTTTTGATTTAATCTTTTTTCTTTTGTAGGAATATATGAATTTAGAAGTAATGTTAGCCAAAATAATCCAAATCTGTACATAGACATTAAATTAAAAAAAGGGGGAGAACTAAGATGTGCTCTTTGCTCAAAATCTTACCATACCATGCAACAAAATAAGATTTATCTTTTATATGTATAAATTCCGAATAATGGTACATTATTGCACCATGAAATTTATGTAAATTTATGTAACATATAAAAATATATTTGTATTATCTTAAAAGTATGATTTTTTATGTAATTTTTGATTAAATCCTTTTTTTCTTTTGTATATATTAAGTTTAATCCATTTTAAATAAGATATGTAAGTACTAAAATATTTTAATGAATAGCCGATTTTAGAGGAATTTTTTTTCACGAATTAGGCTTATTATCTAAAATCCTATGGGCACAGCTTGACACTTTGTGGTAAGAAGCCGCGGGCCCAGAGAAGCACTCTCCCTCCGGAAGCGAAAGGGTTAGTAGCATTAAGGCTCGAACCGACGACTCAACGAAAGCAATGCTGGCAGCAAATTAATGACCAGAATCACTGGGCAACAGCGTGCACTCCAACAATAATAAATGTTCAGTAAAACAGTGCTTGAAATACTGTTGATTTATTCCTTACTTTACTTTAGTTAGTTTTTAGGATAACAATCAAAACAAAATTTAAAAACACGATGAAAATATCTTGATAAAGAATTTTACACTGTATTGTAATATGCATGTCATACAAATTATAATAATTTCATTATTTCAGATTATTTATTACATATAACTTGAATAGATAAGTATTTTGGCAGTGCAAAGATTATTCAAATAATGCCCGAAGTAAAAAAAAAACATATATAATTCAGCGTAATTTCAAACCTACATTGCGATAGATCGTGATTCAGTGTCATTGTAATACTTTCCTTTGATAATATACTTCCGAGACATCTATCGATACGAATGCATTTCTTTAGGACATAAAAGTGCGTGATATATTACATGTGAATCCATACATTAAAGGAAGGAAGGCTCGATCGCTGAAAGAAACCTCGATACATCACTTTCGGCCAACAATACAAAGAAACAGACAAAAAAAAAAAACCGTATAGTATATTGATGCAGGAACGAGAAAGAACAAATGTTCTGCCAACTTCTTCTAGATGTGTTGCCAAATCACTAACGACATTTCGTGCACTTTTTACGTCGCGTTCATTCAGGAGCTTGTATTTCCACAAAAGGAAGAATATTCGTTCCGTTATTGTTCCTACCTTTTTGCCGGAAAAGAGTTTGGATTGGATAGAACAGTTGGAATATATGTAAGAAATAATAGAACTGTTTTTGCTTTTTAGAGAAATGTTGGGTAGAATTTTCTTGACATTAAATTTAGTACATTACATTTAATTTTTTTTCATAAGCTAGAGGTGTTACTATTGTCATTTTGTAATAATTAGATTAAATTCATGTAAATTAAATATAAAAGTGTATCAATTGCTAAATAAGCTGTGTAAGAACTGCTACTTTCATAAAGTAAACGGAACATCAAATTTCATATTAATGGAAACGTATTTGTTATAAGAAATACATAGAATTTAGGCGAATATTAGAATTTTCGCATAAGTGTGATATGAAATAAATATTAGAAATTGTGAATCATCTACACATTCAGGGTAGTATGACATGCGGCTGATAGTTCTTATAATAGGTTCGTTATATGTTAACAGCGACTGACTAATAATTTGCTTTTTCGTCGTAGTTGGAACTCATATATTAAAATCAGAAGAATAAGAGAAACATAGATTTATATTTCTTCGAAAATGCAATCCATGACATGTACAATATATCCGAGTGACATCAATAACTTAACGTAACATTTCCTCTAAAAACGTTTTTGATTTCCTGTGTATATTTTGCAAATTTTTCAAAACTTTTCTACCATTTTATTTAAATCAATACTGTCCTATGCTGTTCCATTATGGGGTCATTCAATAAGTCTTTAGAAAATCCTAAAGATAGCTCACATAGCAACGAAAATGGCTTTTAATTAAACAACTCTTTTAATCTCAGTTATTTCCATCACATGTTAATTGAATCTGAATGATTGATTGATTTGTTTTTTTAACGACGCACTAGAAGCAACACGAGGTCTATTGGAGCTAGACCTTGTAAAATTAGACCTTAGACCTCCCCACATGTTCATCGAATTTGACCTTTAGTGGCATTTTTATTTGCAAACAAAAAATGATTCAGACAACAGATCATGTCTAATGGAGAGTTCATCGTCCATGCAGATATTTATTTTGAGGTATTACTTACTCTTTGTAACATACTATTAAACACCCCACCAAATTCATCACAACTCGTCTACTCCACAACATTGCTTCAACTTTACCAAATCGTCTATAACTTTCGGGAAAATAACTACTTGTTGCTAACATAAAAAAGATTAAACTATCACTGACTATTTTCACTCTGCTTCTTGTAATGAGATACGCATCAGCCTGGGATCTTATTGTGACCTCTACTGTCAATACTTGTTCCATATCCAAATATTATTTTTCTAGGATAAAATATATTCAGCAGAAATAAATTTTGTAATTTGCTAAATTCTTGAGCTCATTTCAAGAATACTTGACCACATAATGCATAATACACATTCTGAATAAATGTGTATCTCAGGATGATGACTTAAGAGAAGTCTTAGGAATATAATAAGTAACAAATAATATAAAAAAAAAGTCGATTCCTACTTAGATCAACAATTTTTTTTTATTTTAGTTACTTTTTATTAAATAATTACATTTAATATAAATATGTGTACACATATGACAGAATCACAATATTAAGTGGGAAAAGAAATTTTTTTCCAGCAATCTACACGTTTCGTCACTGACGGTATTTATTCCTGAATTTATATCCTGCTTATATAAGAGAAATATAATTTATTAAAAAATATAATTTACTAAATTTATATCTTATATAAGCGAAATTTTTTTTCTCCCATATAAAAGTAAAATTAATTATTTGAAAATCAAATAAAAAAAATTTATGCTTCGACGAGATTCCATTCGAAGGCATAAAGATTCTTTCGCCAACGCTCTACCAACTTTGGCATTGCAAGATAAATGACATTGTAGAAGCATTGGCTTGTTAATTAATTCATACAGTAAATTAAATGTTTGGAATGCTGTTTATCCCAACCATCCTTGCCGACAGGAATTAAGTGGCGGTTTCTTGCCAAATGTGGCTACCCTGGTCGCTTCGCGGACTTAACGTTCTGCCAAAAAATATCGCCAAATTTGGCAATTTTGAAATCGCGCCTAGTAGTTGGGCGAAACTGCTTTTTCACCAATTAAATGAATTAATATTTACAAAAATTGTATTAACATCAGTTGTTATCCTCTACAAGTTTAAAAAAATGTATTTGAACTTGAGTGGATGAATAAAAAGTAACGATTGAAAATTTGAACAAAATATATAAATATATATAGGAGAGTGTGAACTAATAGTAGGAATTTAAAATTAAGTTTATATCTCGATTATTTTTAGTCATAATTAAACATTTATAATACCCTGGGATAATAATTTAAATTAAAATAATCCTTCAATATACGGTTTCCTAAAACAAAATAAAACAACAATACTAAGATCTATAATGTATTATATTATATATATAAGAGTAAATTAATATTTATAACATATTTTATCCATATTTCTTAGTTCTTTTAGGAATAATTAACGTTTTACAAGATCCGCTTGTAATTGTATACCTGCATTACTTCAATGGAAAAACATTCAAAAGCAATTATAGATTAAAACAATCAGAGAACAAATAATCTTATAACAAGCGAAACACAAATTTAATGTATTGCGTAGAATAAAATTTATTTGTTTACATACGTATATATATATAATGTAACTAAAGTTTACAAACAATCTTTTTCTGAATTGCCGATATTACTTATAACTCCTTACAGTATTTTCTATTTCTCTGAAGTGTCTGCATTGAATGCGAAAGAATAACTATTTTCTAGTCTATGTTATATAAAGTAAAATAATGATTGCAAAGAAAAGAAAGTGTTGTTCTAACATCGTTAGAGATTTGCAGCACCTTTAAGTGGAACCACCGGAACATTACTTCTTTGTTTTAGGCGAAGTGAAAGAAAGAAAAATATTTCGTTTTATTCTTACATTTTTCTTTAAGGGTCAATATATCGATTCCATTTTCCAACCATTAGAGAGTTTAAAATGTATTTCAACAGGTAGTTCGACACGGTCTAAGAGAAACGAAAGATTATTTGAAGAAAGTAAGGCTTGTTTTCAGTGATGTTCAACTATAGCTTTTTAGGATTTTTAATTAATATGACTAAAACTAATGAATGATTAGGGTTTTTTTTTCTGTTATCAGAGAATCTAGCCTAAATTGACTCCTGCTGCTGAGAAATTCGAATGAATTATTCAGTTAAATGGAAAAACTAACTAATTTTTTTTTATATTTTAGTGAATTCAAAAGTTTATTTCGACAGATGGATTGATGTACTTAAAAAAATGTAAATGTAATGAGGAAGACGGCCAGATTTATTTCCTTTGATACTGAATCTTAACAAGCGAGTGTAAAAATACAAAACTCAATAAACTGACTAGAAGGTGAACATCTACAAAACTGAGAATTATTTTTCCAGGAAAGAAAATAGATTTATGCCATGCATCTTACCATCGTCAATGAAAAACCAACACTTCTTTTACAAAAATGATATATAATTAAATGCTTTGAAACAACTCATTGTTGCCATAAATGTCACAGAAAACATTAAAATATAAAAACAATAAGGAATAATAAATCAGAATAAGCAGCAATATTTTTTTCCACAAATGCATTAATTAATGCATTAATATTAAATATATCATTAACAAATGCATTAAAATTAAATGTAACATTTAAAAATAAAAATAACGATAACAAGCTTCGTCTGCCTGAAAATATGTTGCAGTGAGCTATTTAAAACATGGAATATGGTAGATTTCAGGGGGAAGAAACTTTTCCTTTCTTTACACCAAATTTAAAGCTAAACTTGTGATATAATACGTGTCAACCCGACCTTCCCGATCATCACTTATCAGTATGCATTTTTTTAAGTTCCTTGAGAGGGCATCAGTTTTCTATTTGAATCCATGAAAGTTGTTATCATAAGGAGTTCACTGGCCAAAATTAATCACTTAGATATATCGCCACTGAATTGGATTGCGAGTGATTGTATCTCAAATTTGGTAACATTTCTGCTCACCCTGGTGAGCTTTCGGTCATCTTAGAAGGTTTAACCATTTAATGGTTAAGAACCAGTCCATCTTGCATTTGAAAAGCGCACCAGAAAGCGTGCTGATAAATTCAGCTAATCTAAAATGGCCTCGGTAGCCTAGTGGTCAAAGTAGCGGACTCTCGACCAGCGGTTTTTGTCGAGACGTAGGTTCGAGCCTTGATGCCTCTAAAGACCTGCCGTGATGCCGGCGCTGATGGAAGTTAAATATATCGTAACTCAAAGTCCTACCGCTGGCGTGATGTGGAAGTTAGAAGAGAGGATGTCGTCACTTGACCGAGGTTGAAAATTACAAGTTCCGTCGCCAATAGCCCATCCATGTGTGAAAATCCAAATTTGCAATTCATGCTTTAATTCTGTATTCTTACTGCTCGTAAAGTTTCATAGATGTTTCATTGTTTGGTTACATTTTTAAATTTTCAATTTACTGAATTGCTTGATTTTAGTTGTATACTTTTTATGTGCGAATATATATATGTCTTGGGTTACATTTCTGAATTTTTCATTATTCTTTTTGTGTGTTTATATATACTTCGTAGCCGGGAGCCATTCTGCTGACGTGAGTCATTGTATCATCATGTGAGCATCTTGTATCTCTAAGAAATATTGACGTCAATTGGGTACAGATTGATATGCATTGCAAAAGAACGAAAGAAAAGAAAGGAAATTGGAAGTATAAGAAAGATGGCGTCAAAACTGAACGTCCTTAGAACTAGGACCCATCTGTAAACAAACTTCTTGATTATGTTTCCTTTTAACTTTCAGGATAATGTTTTATTCATTTTTTTCTCTGCTCTGCTAAATGTTGAGAGCGTGGGGATGGTAATTCTAAACCCTTTATGTTAGCTCGGTTTCATCAAGCATTTCGTCAATAACCCTCGTGTTTCTTCTTGTGTGACGTTAATAAGCCAAACAACCAATCATCTCATCTACAGTATTTCGATTCATTAGTTGCAACCGAGCATTATTCGCGTAACTCGACTTCCCTAAATGCGCCTTTACGAATTCAATTCTTCCACGTGTATCATACTGCGTTGTTTGATTTTCAAACAGTTCTTACTGGTTTTAATTAGTTTGATTTTTGTTAGTTTGATAGAATACAGAGGGTGGTATAAATATTGTGAAATTTATTACACAATGTGGGAAAATATTACAGATTTAA
This sequence comes from Nephila pilipes, assembly GCA_019974015.1. Lineage (NCBI taxonomy): Eukaryota > Metazoa > Arthropoda > Arachnida > Araneae > Nephilidae > Nephila > Nephila pilipes. The sequence goes on from BMAW01037480.1 coordinate 165,497, forward strand.
CCCTTTTGCTACCGGAGAGAGAAAAAAGAAGTGCTTCTCTTCTTACCGCGGAGTGTCTCGCTGGGCCCAGACGATTTTAGATATTAAGTCTAATTCGTGAAAAAAATTACTCTAAACTCGGCTATTTATTAAAATACTTTGGTATTTACATATATTATTTAAAATGCATTAAACTTAATATATACGAAAGATAAAAACATTTAATCGAAAATTGAATGTTTTATACATAAAATTACATAAAAAATCATTTCATTTAAGTAAATACAAAAAATACCTAAATTTATTACATAAATTTCATGGTGTAATTATGTACCAATTTATGGAATATGTAGATATAAAAGATAAATCTTATTTTGCTGTATGGTATATTCATAAAAAAAATCCAATGCATAGTACAACGTCACAGGTCTTACACACATATTTTGACGCTTCATGCAAGATTTCGAGCAAAGGACAAATCTTCTTCGTGCTTTTTTTCATTTAACAGTTATGTACAGATTTGGAATATTTTCGCTAACATTACAATCAGATTTATTCATTATTTCGCAAATCTCAGTATCAGATAAATACTTTCTTTTCGCCATAACTGTAGCTACAAATAAAAACCGACCGATTGAAGCGAACAGCTAAGAACATCTACTACCTAAAGCCCTAACCCCCATAAAAGGCCATAAATTCTCCTTCGAACTTCTAAGAAGCAAGCAAGAAAGAAAAGAGCTAACTTAAAGCAAGTGCACCCTTTAATCATGTCATTACATTTCACGAGCCAAGCCGCAACACATGCTTTTAACAATTACCCCCCTCCTGGTAACCAGAAGTCAAATCCAAGCCCATATCACCAAGATCAACACTCAAATAACCTATCTATATAGATTTCGCGGTATTGTAACTCCATATAGTAACATTAAAAAAATCAAATGAAACGTTCTCATTAAGCGTATCTCTGTTGATACGTTGGGCCGTAGAAACACTCACGGAATGTATCGCCCGTGATATGCTGGGCACAGGAGAGCCAACACGAGCGTGTCGCCTGATATGCTGGGAGCAAACGGGTTAATAGTTATTGATCTAGTTATTTTTACTGTGTAATTTGATGAGAGTTTGTTACTGAAATGGTTCAAACACGAAAGTTGGATGATTCTGATGATAAATAATTTTTATGATGATACATATATAAATTATTGCTTGTTTTAAAGTGTATTAAACACATGATTTAGCACATTAAATTTGATGAGCCTCCTAATCCTCTAGTTGTAATGGGATAATTGATGCGGTTTACTTAGGTGTGATTCTTGTCCCTTGAATGAGGTGCAAAAAATATTAAGCCCATCACCACTAGCTTTCTTTTTGCTTCCAAGCGTGATGCTAATTTACAGGAAATTAATTAAAAAAACATTAGCATTGCTTAAAATATCTTGAAATATCTTTTGCTGTATACCTTGCATTTCCTATCAGATATAATCCTAGATATAAGCAATGGGGTTTAGGCTTAGTGGGGAAAAAATATGTTCAAAGATACCCTCACTAGATAATTTAGCTTTAATTCAATGATATCAGAGAAATCTGAGGATTGCTTCCTTGTTCCTATGACTACCGTTGTTTCAATCGTATCATTGTTTCGTACCCCGATTCCAATAGAATCATTATATACCAAGTCTGATACACAATAAATCTGTCAAAGTTCATAAACCTCTCTATAGTATAGTTTAAAATATAAAATGGGATACCAGTTCACTTGTTGTAGGAGGTTCAAAATTACGAGGTTCATCGCCAATGTCATATTGCTTTTAAATACGACATCAATAAATAACCAAACAAGTGAGTTAATAAAACTCATATATTCATCATTTTTGTAATTTAATTTCAAATTTTACTTAAGGGGACTTAGTACCTTTCGAAATCAAATGTAGAACATTTTGACAAACACACACACACATTTTTCGATTCTTCATAAATCAACAATTTTTGCTCATTTCAATGTGAAATTTGCCAGTTTGTGTAATAAAGTGTATAGTTTAAAATATTGGGTCAAGTTATGCTATTAAATTAATGTATTTTCTTATACAACATGAAATATGCGTACAAAAATTTAAAAAATAAATTAGCTTACCTTACGTTACTCACATGATAACATTTGAAAGATGTACAGTAGAACCATAATTCTTTTACCAAATTATAGCTAAATAATGACATTATTCCGTAAAACTTAAATTTTAAATTTATCTTAAATTAAAAAAAATTGAAAAAATAAAAAAAAAATATTTATTTAATTTATATTGTTTGTATTTAGTAAATTTTTTTTCATGTATCATGTTATAAAATAAAATCTAATCTTCCCGTTAACAAAATTAAGGTTCACAGAATAAAGATCTACAAGTACAATACTCATGTAAAATTTTAAATCTCTGCATAAAAACATTTTTTTAATCCTGTTTCAAAGTGTGAAAATAACAAACTGAGAAAAAGAGGTTTGTTTATATTGCATTACATAGAACAAGCCACTTTAGACATTTACATTGTTTGTTGCACAGGGCGTAATAATTGTCGGATTTTGACGCAGTTTTCTTTAAAATGTATTTTCTTTAAATGAAAAGAAATTTGAAAAATCGAATTTTTGAAGGTACAAAGGTTCTAAGTCCCCTTAAAGAATTTTGCATTAATTTATTCTTTAAAAGCAATTACAAAATGAATTGTTCTACAGTTATAAAAGTTACGTAAATATGATTGATACTTTATTTAAATTAAATTAATTTTAAGGATTCTTATTTAATAGTTTTCTTAACAGTTTGCACTATAAATCTTAATCGCATACATATGTCATAGGATCTCCTGAATTGGTTTTTTATATATGGTTTAAATATACTTTATTCTTTTTACAAGTTTAGATTTAGGTTAGTTTTAGTTTTAAATTTTTAAATATTTATCAAAAAGCCTTGATTTAGAAATACTTTGCTTTATATTTTAGTACTTAGGGCATCTTGCCTCTTCTGTTCTTGTTTCTTTTGTTTAAACTAATATACTTTACATTTTGGAGTGAACCAATTTTTGCACAGCAAGATGCTCTGGAGAGAAAGTTGGTAACATAAGACATATTCACAATTATTTCCCAATATGAAAATACAATGATATGTTTGATTCGGTATACAATTTTTATAAGCAATTATTTACTTTTTTTTCTAACAAAATTTTTTTCTCATGTTCAGATTTTTTTTTTTGTATTTTATT